>SMOI01000833.1:0-10252 GCA_008000375.1 Poteriospumella lacustris | reverse complement strand
TCGTGGCGAGAAGAAATTCGCGTAATACCGCGCGACCTCGCGCTCCTCCTCTCTTCCCAACCACCTCTCCCCGCCCTCTCCCCGCCCTGTCCCCGTCCTCTCCGACTCTGCATCGGCCACGTGCCAACGCATCGCAGTCGCTATGAACCGGGTGCATTGGCGAATCTCTTCTCGCGGCGTAGCGGTGGCTGTATTTGTCGCGGGTAGTGGTGTCTCACTCTACCGTCCCGGTGTCGTGTACGGTACTGTGTGTCGCCCTGGCCTCTGCTTGTTGGTGAGCTCGCTCGGACGAGAGACCTCTCCCGCATCTGAACGACCCCGAACACGACCTCGCCAGACAGACGACCACAACGAGAGCGGATACGGTGGGGAAGAGCGGTTTCATATTTATACACAGACAGAGATGGCTGCTTCTCGTTGGTTCGGTATCTATAATTACTATTTGTTGTGACGTGATTCCCTCTCCCGCCCCATTGGAGTTCCATCTGTTTGATATAGATGATAGATGAGGGGGAAGGGGGCGGCTGGATAATACAGAGAGGAGAACAGAACGCTACCACTTCGTGGGGCCGCCTCGGGATACACATCATAACCCGGCGGACACACACCATCGGTAGGAGGGAGGCGTAGAGGTATGTTGAGGCGGGAGGGAGAAATGGAGGGGAGTGTGCATGCTGGCGACAGTGAAGCGGCGACACGACGACAAACAAGTACAATAATACAAATCAAGGGACATCGTGCGATGCGGTGCGGTGCAATGCGATGCGATGAATCTGAGATGCAATGAGAGAGCGCGCGGCGCGAGTGCGACCGCGCACGCGAGAGAGACTTTCGAAAAAAGAGACACACGGAGCGCGAGCTGGTTGACAGGTGCTGGTCACGGTGGGATACAGTGGACATATACAAGCAACAGGTAGCAGCGCTCAACGAATCGACTACGACAAACAAAACGAATGAATGCAGTAATGAATGAACGGACATGGGGTGAGAGAGAGGAGGAGAGGGGGAGAGGCGTTCAGAATAAACAAATACGAGACCATCAAATACGACACACCGACAACCACCCTTCACCCACCACACCGCCTCCAGCACTAACACTGTGTGCGTGTATGTGAGTGTGTATGTGTGCGTCGCATTGCGGTAAGGATCGATGGGAACCTTCACGGGGAGGGGGGATGGAGAGAAACAGAGCGACGAGAGAGCGTCAGTCACGCTGGGAGCTGTGAGCGAGCGCTCAAAAACAAAACAATTCAAAAATAGAAACAAAATAATACGCAGAAATCAATCGAGAGACGCGCGCCTAAAAGACACACACCGAATACCACACGAAAAGGGGACGCACGACGAGGTGCTCGCCCCGAAGAGGAGTCGCTGTGGGTGTATCATCCATCACCACTCACAGCTTCGTACAGTTTCGTGCAGCTGAAAGGCGCTTCACGAGTGACAGATGCTCTGTCCCAGCCCCCGGCGCGGAGAAGTACACACACCTGACCAGCCGCCAAGGGAGCGTCAATAAACCATAAACGATCGCCCACCAGAGCTCCAGCAGTGGCGCACAGATATCGCTCGCCCAGACAAACGCAAAACCAAATCCAAAACCAAAACCAAGGCCAACAGGCGGCGTGCAGATTCGACTATGTTCACCTCTACCCTTGCGAGGTGAGGTAGCAGCCCCCAACGAGAGGAGCCGCGCTATCAACTAGAACAAGAACAAATGAGAGAAAAACAAGCAAAAGAAGAGAAAACCAAAACAAAACAAAACAAAAGAGGAAGTGACAGACTATTCCGCGAAGTGGCGCTGGCGGCAGAGATCGAGAGCCAAACGGACGGAGAAAAGACTGTAGTCTATGCGAAGGGTATAGGAGGAGAAGACTGAGGCGTAGCCCCGCGGGGGATGCTGCACCTGGACGAACGTTAAACTTCAAATGCTACAAGTCGTGAGCATCAGCAGCTGTCGTTGAATGACTGTCGATGGGGCTTTCGGAGAGGAAAATGGAGCAAGGGGAGGGGGCGAATACATGTGGGAGGTGGGGGGGGGGCGCTGCATGTGAGCGAGTTGGAGGAATCGCAGTCTATGAGGACAGACACCCACCGCGAAAGAAAGAAAGGGAGGGAAGGGACAGGGCAGAGCGAGAGCGATGAGCGCGCTCACTTCACTTGGCCGTGTTTTCGAAGAGTTTGCCAGTGAGCAGGTTCTGGTACTTGACGAGGACGTCCACGACGTGGTCCTCGTACGTGTGCAGCTGTTCCTCGAGTTCTTTGCAGAGTTTGACAACGCGATGGCGCAGCTGCGCCGCACGCATGAGATTCGTCATGGCGGCGCTGCCCCCACTGTCCGTCGTGTCGTGTCCACCCAACGCCGAGCGGCCCACGTGTTGCTTCACCAACATCATCGAGTCCGAGAGCTGGTTCTGCTGCTGTTGCTGTTGTTGCTGTCGGAATTGCGCTTTTAGCTCCATTCGTTCTTGTTCCAACGTATCCACGTCAAACATCGCGAAAGGCGCCGCTTGAATGTCCTCGACGATGCGATTCAATGTGGCTTCTTCACTCCGCAAATGCTTGACGAAGTGTTTCATGCGATGGATCATCTGCGGCTCCAAGACCGGCTCCTTGGAGATGGCCAGACCCGTTGATTTGCTGTTGTTGTTGCCGTCTGTGGCAGTGGTACCAGCATCAGCTGCAGCAGCACCTGCAGCGGCAGCACCAGCAGCAGCAGCAGCCCCCGCGGGTGACCCATCTTTGTGTTCCAACATCGCACGCGCCTTCGAGACGTACAGAGAGTCTTCTTCGTATTGGATATGCACCTGATAGAACGTCGTCGCGGCGGCGGTCAGCGGCATCGCCATGTAAAACTGTCCCGCGATCATCAAGAAAATCGCCATGGCCATGCCACCCTGCGTAACCGGGACAATGTCGCCGTAGCCCACCGTCGTGATCGTCACAAACGAAAACCACACGCCGTAAAACACATTCGGAAACGACGACAAGTCCCCCGCTTTGTTCAACCACACGAATTCACCCACTTTCACCGTGTACGCGACTTCTTCGGGAATGAGACAGCCGGGATCGCCGGCATAACAGCCCCGGCCTTTCTCCAGTTGATACAAAATGATGGCAAACAACAACACGAGAAACGCCAGAAACGTCAACATACCAAAGATCTGAAAGACCACTCGTCGTGCGGTCTCCAAGAGGACTTTACTCGCGCGGAAATGACGGGTCAACTTGATCAATCGCAGGACCTTCAACGCCCGGATATAGACCAGCATCATGTCCTCCGGGGACGACGCCAAAATAGAGAAATTGATCTGCGCAAACCCACCGCCTTTGTTCACCACGTTGAAACACTCGAAATAAAACGGCAACACCGCGAGGATATCCATCGCATTCATGCGATCTTTCCAGTATGCGACGAAGGAATCCGCGACCAAAACGCGCAAGCAAATCTCGATGGAGAAGACGATGTTGATGAAGAACTCAATGCCAATCCACCACCCGCTCGCATTGAAATAGTCCGCATCATTGTTCATGCACTCCGTCCGCGTGCAGACATTGTGGGCACGGTGCATTTTCAAGCGGGAGAACAAGAGATTCGGGGTGCCGTAGCGACTGTAGAGCATATCCTGCGTCTGGAAGGGCAACATGTGCGGGCTGGTGCACGTTAGACTCGAATTGGTGGCGCCAAAGTTCGCCCCGTGTCCAAAACAATCGGTATCGTCACAATAATACCGTAAACGTTGAGAAGAGAGCGTGCCATTGGGATAATGGGCATAACACGCGGGATCTAAGACCGCACTGGTCTTGTCTCCGCAGTAGACTTCGACCAGTTCTTCGCAAATGAAGGTGCTCTCCCCATACCGCGTCAGTTTCGTCACGGTCTGTGTATACAACGCAAAGATACTGATCGAAATCAAGACGATCAGCAAGACCTGCAAGGCCCGCGCTTCTCGACTGGACGAAGGCATTTCCAACAAAATCCAAATGCGACTGCGCCAGCTGTTCGGGTCACGACTGACCCTTTCCATTTTGTCGACAAAGTCCTCGGTCACGGTGCGTTGACGGGCAGCTCGATCTTCGACACCAATGACTTCGAGGAGTTTCACGTAGACAGAGGTGCGGCGTCTGGCCATGGGACGAACAGGGGTGACTGCTGCCTGTACGGACGAAGATCCGGTGTCCGCTTCCACAGGCATCGCTGCCATCACTGCACCGTCCTTCGCCAACATGGAGTCGTCCACCGGAGCCACTTTGGACAGTTTCCCACTACCCATGACACTACCCGTCAAGCTCGTTTTGCGTACGCCTGCTTCCCCATCTCGTTTGTGTTCGGCGTCGGAAGGCTCGACGGCGGGATTGCTGCTATTGGATTGACGAGACGTCTTACGCTGCTGTTGAGTCATGATTTGAGACGGCGTCAAAAGGGTGCCTTCGATGGATTTCATTGAGGCATTGCTGGATCTCCGTCGCTCATTGTTGGTCGTTGCAACGATCTGTGAAGGCTTCCAGGCCCCACCGCCACCACCACCACCGCCATCACCGCCACCATCGCCTCCGTCACTGTCCATATCGCTCCATTCCAGGTCGTTCCACGAGTAATTGCTGTCCTCTTCCTCTTCTTCTTCCTCTTCAAATTCATCATTGGAACCATGGAAGCTACCACCCATATCGTCGTAGGCATACGCAACGGGGGCGGCTTTCTTCATTTCTTGAATCCGCTGCAGAATATCGTTGTTTCCTGCATTGGCGCTGCTGCTGGGGGCCGCATTGTTCGCCACCGCGTTACTACGGCCTCCTCCAAAGGGTGCTCCGCCACCGAAGGGTGCGCCACCACCAAAGGGTGTATGGGTCACTACTGCTGTCGATGCCGCGTTGGTGGTGGATGGTGCGGGTTGTCCCTGTTGGGCGAAGTTCTCGACGACCATTTCCGTCATGTTCGCGAGGAACTCTTGTGACGATATCGTCAACATCAACGTTATCGTCTGCTCCAAATTGAGACAAAACGTTGGCATCCATGCTTTCAACTCACAGAGCGCAATCACCGTACTATGCGGAATGTGATGTCGATGTTGGAGATAATCCTCGTGGAGTCGGGACAAGATGCGATGAATTTGATCGAGAATCGTCATCACGGGCTGTTGACGAACCGCAAGCCGTTTGTCATCCATCGTTATTAATTCTACTGCTCCTGGTTTGGAGTTTGCTGCGTTTGTTGCGTTGGTGTCTTTTTTGTTGTTCGGATTGGCCGCATCCACGACAGTGTCGGGTGCCAGGAGGGCGGACTTCCGTCGGCCGTGTCCGGCGTCTTTCTTCTCCCCTTGCAATCGATTTTCTTCTTTGATCTCGTTCCATGCCCGATCGTACTCGTTACCAATAATAGCGAGGGGCATAGACAAGAACAAAGCACCGAAGACCATCACAGCACATGCTACAAACCGTGCCAATTCGAAATAAGGAATCTGGTTACCGTAACCCGCTACACCACAACACATCATCCAAACGGTTAATATCACTGAAGGAACGCACGGCAAGCAACAAACTTACTGGTTGTCATCGATACAATGGAATAGAACGTCGCGTCGAATAAATTGTGCCAAGCACATGTGGAGACGTTGTAACAGGGCTGCGAGAAGTAGAAGAACACCCCCGCGGTGATGTTGAACACGAAGAAGAAGAACAAAGGCAAAATCAAGTGTTCCACGGAGCGTGACAAGGCTCTAGTAATCGCTTGGATAGCGGGATACTTTCTCACCACACGGAAAATACGGCCGGTCAGCAACAACTCGAGAAGGCTCAAGACGACTTCGCCCGCATTGCTTGGGGTGGCATTGTTCGGTTGATAATACGCTGCTTGTGCAAAGAAAGGAATCAATCCAATCACATCCGTACAGAAAAGCATGACTTCCATCAAGTCGCCACGAAATTTCTCGTAAATCGGATGACTTTCGCTTTCCCACAAGATCAGCAGTAGAAAGAGGAGACGTGCTAAGCCATCGATGATCAACGGGACCATCAAGGCAATGTACAAATTCCAATATTGTTGCTTGGTGAGCAAGAAATAAAATTCTGACAAATCCTTTGGTCGTCCGTCATATTGATTGGGACCTGGACAAGACTCCAAACTTAATTCCAATATTCTGCATATCACCAATACTATTGTCAATACACTCCATATTCGTGCATAGATAGAGCTTCGAGGATCGGTCAAAAAATCAAACAGAAGAGAAGCTATCGGGGTACCAATGTCTGCTTCTTCGTCTTCCTCGTCGTCTTCTTCGTACTCCGACTCATCGACGGCTTTATCTTTTAAATCCATGCTTCTTTTTGGCAATTTTTTTTAAGCACTTCGTTTATTTAGACACTCGTCATTCCTTCCGGTAGTCAATGTCAATGCACTGGTTTTCTTTTCGATTGATTGATATACAAGTGTTCATGCTACAGAATCCTTTTCAAAGACCTCCTGTTTATACCAAGACGCGACTGCAGCTTCACACCGCCGTGCTGATCGCCAACACAGCGCGTTACACATCTTGCTGTTTGACGACTAAGTAAACGATCAACACGGACATCGATCGATAAGAGCCCTAAGTTAGACGACGCAATTCTCCATCAGATTTTGGTATCACGTTTTCCCCAGATGCAAACTGGGGTAATCTGTGTACTTTAGGGTGGGACCGTTGTTGCGATGCCGCTACATACAGCAGAGACATGAGTCGAAGATGAGTTACAATCGTAGTCTTTGGTCAAAAGTTCAGGGCACGGGGACAATCGAAGGGTTGTGTGGCAAAGATCATTAGTCGTAACGGGTAGGTTTACCAGAGAGAGTGCCACACGTGTCAAACACAAACTACAAAACTAAACGAAAGCGATTACCTAGGCATACAACTGGCAACACTTTACAGGGACCAGAAGGATGCATCGCCCAACTTAGATCCACGGACGGCGTTCAACATTTTGCCGTTCGCACGCATGTTCTCCAACGTCTGGGAAATTCTACGCTCCGAGGAAGGAAGAGGATGAGCCTTGAAGTAGTTCTCAATCTCGGTGGCGCGTTCTTCCGTGCAGAAACGAGAAACGGAATTGACAATGACGGCATCCATCAACGAAGGGGCAGCCTTGGCCAACTTCTCCTTGATGTACTCGAAGTTCTCTTGGAAGTAAGCCCAGGTGATCTCAGCTCCTTCCAAGCTACCAGCGACGGAGCCCATGGGGTAGAAGAAGTCCTGCAACTTGACCTCTCCGCTCTTCACAGCCCAATCCAAGGTGCGCAGCTTCAAGGCACGACCAGGAGCAGCACCCAAGGTGAACATAGCGTACTTGCGCTCTTGGTTGTCCTCCGTATCACGGAACGACTTCAAGACGCGGTTGAACTCAGCCTCGCCACCGTTCGACAGCACCAACTTGTAAACCGTCGTCTATATCAACAAAAGAATGCGAGTCAGATTCACAACGATCAAGTAGAACATCACGGTTTGTTTCATTTACCTTATACTCGGCAGGCAAAGCAGCGGAGTTTTCCCAGTGCTCGTTGAAACGACGTCTGGCCTCGGCGACAACCTCCTCATCCGAGGCTGCGAAAGTGTCCAACAAACCAATAACAGTGGCACGCAGCAACTTATCCGTGTGAGATTCCACACCACGAGCTTCCCATCCAACTTTCTTCAAACCATTCACAACCAAGGTCTTGCCGAAGGCCACGAAGGCGGAGAAGACAGGGGTGTTGTTGTACAAGCTCTCCATGAGAGCATGCAAGCCATTCAACACACCAGAGATGGCCGCCCACACAATGGAGCTCTCTTCATTCTCCAGAGCACGCAAGATGTCAACGACAGACTCCAACGAGGCCTGACCAGACTTGGCAAGAGCATACGCATCCAACAACAGTGCCGCGCGATCGACCGCAGGAACCTTACCACGACGAATCGCTTCTTGCAAACGACCAATCATTTCAGACGAATGAGCAACACGGGCAAGAGCCTTCTGACCAGCGTTAATCTTGATCCACGGGCGAACACCAGCAGGAGTAGCAGCCAAAGGAATAGCAAAGGTTTGAACCTTCTTATCCATGATCACGGCCTCGGTGGAGACTGAATCTTCGCTGGCGAACAGCAAAGGAATGCTCCACAAATCGGATGAATCCGATTCGCTTCCATCAGACAAGAAGCGGCTTTGTTCCAAGGTGATGCGCACCTCATTATCACCCCAGGTTTCGTTGACCACCTTCAAGTAAGGATATCCGATGACGGTGGTCCAGTTCTTCATCAAACCAGCAATGTCTTTGCCCGAAACTTCCGACCAAGCGTTCCACAAATCAATCGTCTCCGTGTTGCCGTACGCATGACGACGGAAATACAATTGCAAACCTTCACGGAATTTGTCCTTGCCCAAGATGGCAGCCACCATGTTGACAACGGTCGATCCCTTGCAGTACGAAATCGCATCGAAGACTTGTTCGACCTCCTCCGCGTGCTTGATGGGCACAATAACAGGGTGAGAGCTCTTCAATGCATCCAATCGCTGAGCAGCACCGAAGGCATCAGTTGTGAACTGCTCCCAGATCTTGTAATCAGGGAACAAGTCGTCCGTGCAAAAGTGCTCCATGAATGCGGCGAAACCTTCGTTCAACCACAAACCGTCCCACCAAGACATGGTCACCAAGTTACCGAACCATTGATGGGCAAGTTCGTGGGCAACAACGATAGCAACGCGCTGCTTAGATTGAGGAGAAGCCTTCGCCTCATCAATCATCAACGCGGTCTCACGGTAGGTCACCAGGCCCCAGTTCTCCATGGCACCCATGGCGAATTCGGTCACACAGATCATATCCAACTTAGGCAACGGATAAGGGACTTGGAAGAACGCATCGTAGAAATCCAACGAACGAATCGCCACATCCAAAGAAAAGTTTCCTTCCAAGGCACGACCAGGAGGTGAGAAGACGCGGATGGTTACGCCACCCTTGGTGACACCTTGCACGAAATCGAACTCGCCGACAGCCCAAGCCAGCAAATATGTGCTCATCTTGGGGGAGCGATCGAAGACAATCTTCTTCAACATGCTACCATCCTTTCCAGGCAAGTGGACGGACGACACTTCGGGCATGTTGGATAAGGCAGTCAGATGAGCAGGAATGATCATGGTGACCGAGAAAGTGGCCTTGATGGCGGGTTCATCCCAGCAGGGGAACGCACTGTTCATACAAAGAATATGGTAAGATTAACATAAAAAACCTACGTTATTACGTTGTGCAAGTTCTTACCGGCGAGCATCCAAAGCCTCGAATTGAGTACTGGCCATGATTTTCTTGTTTCCGTTGGCATCGGCATACGAGGACTTGTAGAACCCAGCCATATCACCGTTCAAAATACCATTGAACTGAATGACGACCTTTCCTTCTCCAACCGAGGCTGGGATCTCAGCATCGAAAGTAAGTTGAACTTTGTGGTACTTCAAGTCGTACGACACTCCCTCCAACTTGGCAGAGAAATCGCCAGTCAAAGAATGAAAGGAGGCGGAAACAATCGTGATCTCGCGAGCATGAAGAGTCACGGAGTTGGTTGCTTCACGCACAGTGACGAAGATTTCCTCGCTACACGAGAAAGTCAGCGCATTCAAGTCAGGAGTCAACTCCAAATTGTAATGGGAAGGATACAATTGAGTGGGAAGAACAACACGCTCAGACGCCATTTTGCAACAAAACTTTCTCAAAAATACACCGTAGCCTAGTTCAAAATTCGATCAACAAGAAGTTGTCCGATTTGGGGTTGTAAAATCTTTCAGGAAAGGGCAACATGAAGCCGAAAAGATCCAGAAGAACAGACGACAGCAGCTGGTTGACACGCGTGAGGAACGGACAGAAAAAATAAGAAGGCGAGCAAACAGACGGATAACGCTATCTGGTGCTGGAGCTACCTTGACTTTGGCGAGATTTGTTGGGAATACCAACGTACGAATTTGTTCAAGTGTACTATATTTAAATGGGAATGTTGAGTTAGAAAAACATACCATACTCTTTGTACAAAGTATGTCACTATGAAATCGAATTAATAATATGAACCTTATCCTGAAAGTACATTGTAGTTGGACGAAGAAACTTGCTCTGAGGAAAAGTTGGGCGCCCACCCGTCCATGAACCTACCCTACCGTCTTCCGCCACTGGAATAACATTCACAATGGGCCACAATCAATTCAAGGAATCGAAATTAATCATGCAGTTCCAATTTCATCATTCGCAAGCATTGGGTCTGCTGTGCTT
>SMOI01000832.1:0-10257 GCA_008000375.1 Poteriospumella lacustris | reverse complement strand
TTCAAGTGTCGGTGAGTACGTTGATGCGAATACACGAAGTGCGAAAGAAGAAAGAGGAAGCGAAGTCGATGGTCTCGGCCAGCGTCTTCTCCTTTGCAAAGGTACGTTCTTGCTTATGTTTTGTTGACGTCACGAAGGCTCATGTTTTAACGATGATGTGTCATGTTGGTAGGGTCTGGTGGGAGTGAGCAATTATGAGGCACTCGATGGTCCAAAGGATGCCACCAAAGGCAACGGTGGTGGTGCGACAGCCGACGAAGACTTGGAATGCAACATCGATGCGTCGTCGGAATTGGATTTACGTGACGCAATCATCAAATTGGTGCGGCTGATTGCCAACTTGTCGATTGACTATGACGTTGGTCTGCAGATAGGCAGCGATCGAGAGAATCTACAGGTATGTTCGTTCCAGATGTGCATCTACTCATCGATGCATCGATATCCCCTCGCACGCTTTTGTCCTGACTCTTCTTTGTTTCTGTGATGATGGCTGGTGCACAGAGTCTGCTGGATTTGTTGACCATTTGTGACAGCAGCGTCGAACACGAAGAAATGTTGTTGAACGTCGTCGCGGCCTTAACGAATTTGACGTTTTACAGCTGCCAATACATCGATTTGAAACTCTCCGAAGGTGACTCGGCCGAATCGGGTGTGGCAACGGCTACGAATACCGCGACACATAAGTTTGTGGCCCGTTTGGATCGTACGTTGATTGCGATAGCACAACGTGTTGCAGATGGATTGTTTCATGAGAACTCGGAGATTGTGTTGGAAACGGCCCGTGTCTTTGGGAATCTGACGAGACGTTCCAGTGTGGTCCAGCTGTTGTTCCGTAAACGAATCGATGAGGCCCTGTTGCTCTTGTTGATGCATATCAATACGGATGTGATCTCTGCTGTTGCAGGTGTGTTTGTCAACATTTCCGCCTATGCAGAAGGTCGGATGTTGTTGTTGCAACGCGACGACCCTTATTTCGTTCCCCACGTGTCCGGCATGTTACGGAAACTGACGATGAAGGATATTCCCATCGCCATTTTGTTGTCCCAGATCTTGTACAACGTGATTACCTCCGCCGATTACGACCAAGCTGTGAAGGCGAACAAGGAACATCGGGTGCCTCCGAATTTATTTGGGACGTTGGAAGAGTGGATTGAATTGGTCGAAGACGCCGTCGATCAACAACAGCAACAGGAGGAAGAAGGCAAGCATCCCGACGGGGGAGGTGGCAGTCGACCCACGACAGCATCGTCCCGGCGGAAGATGCAGCGCGAGTTGCAATTCAACATGCAGTTCATTCAAGTAGCGAAAGCCTTGTCGGAGCACATAGCGACAATGGGATCCGTGTCGTTGTAAGGTGTGCTGGTCTATGCGTATTTCTTGCGTGTGAATCTGTGTGCTGCAAGTGCGTTCGTTGTGGAAGGTGATTCGGTTCGCAGGCCGTCTCACCCGTTGTTGTTGATTGTGTGCTGCCATCATTCGTCATCTCTGTGTCCTCTGTCCTGTCCTCTTCTCTCTTTCCCTCCCCTCGCCTCTCCGCATTCATTCTATGAGTCTTCTCTGTCGCAGACGCGCTCCCTCCTCTCCTGTTACCAGCTGCCCCTGTAAGTCTCTCTATAGAGACAGTCAAACACTGTTGTGGGACATCGATCGTCTGCGAATAGTATGCGTTCCTCTCCTCATATATAGCAGCTCCTCCAGTTGACATTCACGCTGTCTCATAAGTAACTCACTCCACCACAATCATCCAAAGTTACATGGACTGCATTCGTCTTGCCATCGACATCAGAAAAATATTTCGCGAACCGACGGCTAATCGTACTGTCGTCCAAAGGGAGAACGAACTTCGGAGCATGTTGGAAAAGTTCCGTCACAATAGGGCCAATCGATAGCGAAGGCACCCATGCCCCACATTTCAACCCCAGTCTTTCAGGAAGCCCAGTCGTGGCCAGAAGAATGGCAACGATCAAGGCTATGAAGCAAAGATGACGTCGACGAGGAACGACGAAGTTGCAACCAACGCACTGCATTACTAGCGCACTGATGGCGGTTAGTGCTAAAATCATCATCCTTCAGCCGACTGATAGTCCCTGTAACATGCGGGTCCACTCTCTCAACTTTCTGAAAGTCCAGGATCAAGTGCACGTCTTGGGTCCATCTTTCCGCTAAATATTACAGAAAACCGTCGACAAAGACGCCATAGGTTGTGTCTTTTTTAAGTACGTTGCTTTCCTTTGATGAAGAAATAAGCAAAAGAGATAGGAACACGATATGACCTCGAATTCACACCCAGACGCCCATCACCACAGTCGAGAATATTCAGCGTCCTTTTTACATTTCGAAGCAGCAGCCAGCAACGTAAGAAGCCTCAAACGGAAGGTGCGAGGGATTGGGGGCAGTCCCTTCGAACCAGCCGAAGCTGAAGCTGTTTGAAAAGGAAACAACAGAAGGTCCTTTTCCTTCTTGTGGCCAAAGAAGAAAGCATCGTCAGCAATGGACTGCTTCGGTGAACCCCACAGCACAAATGAAAGCAGCTCCCGGGTGAAGGAGAGATGTGTTCCGGGAATGAATGTGGGAGAACCAACTCCTAATTAGCGTCATTTAGAGTATTACAACGTTGAGAATTGACAAACTAGCTATAGCCAGTATAAGTGAGGTTCGTAGGACTACAAATTTACGTACTATTGCGACTACAGAAAAAACTCCAACAAGAATGAAATACAAGAAAAGAAACCAAAAGCAATTTGAGCATAGCGATGAACCAATGTCGACGCTTCAGACTGGGCAGAAATGTATGCAATAAAACGTTCTACTGAAGTGGTGGCGCTAGACAATCAGTGACTGACGAAGCGGATTCTGTTCGAAATCAAACAAAGTAAATGCAAGTAAGTGCAAGCTCACTATAATCCAACAACATGTGTGTCTTACCTTCGTTATCTCCACAACAGCTTTTCCTGGTCGCGGCGAAGCCCCAAGCAAGCTGTTCAAACTACGATACCCCGCGAACAACCGATCCATCCACCACGGCATCGTCAAGGCCACGACCATGATCCACAGCGCCAACAAACTGCCCACCTCACGACCCACTATGTCGTACAGTGCCAGCGACCATACGAACGCCGCATAACACAACAATGTCGGCTGCAATCGTCGGATCTCACCCACTTGTCTCAGACAGGCAGCTTCAACCTCCTCGGCCGCTCTGTCGACGAGCTCCGCACATGCCTCGTCCTCATTGGGACCAGACTCCCCGGCTACGGACCTTCTACCTGCCCGCGCCTCTCGGCGCAGTCGAGCCCCATACTGCCGCAGACGACCCACCATCCACTGCGTCGACCAAAAATCCACCAACACAACCGCCAGCGTCAACAAACCCAACAATGGAAACAACTGTCCAAACGACACCATCACGGCCATGTCCGACACCACACGCAGCTTCCACTGCCTGGCCGTCGCTTCTCCTCTCCCCTCGCGCTGCCACCGATACAGCACTACCGTATTGTACGTCCGCACTTCCTCTCGACGCTGCCCTGTCTCTTCGGCCTCGCCCTCCACGTCTTCATCCATTAGCTGCAGCAGCGGCGGCAGACACATGTTCACCAGCTGCAGCCACCGACTCGACGGACCGTATGCCCGATAGCTATATCGCTGCAGTTGTTTGAGCCCAGCCCATAGCCACGGCAACACCACCAACCGACACACGTACTTGTACACAAACACATACACAAACGCCCCCAGCAGCGAAAACGCGCATTGGAAGTTATAGGCGAACCCCGCCCTGAAGTCCACAGCTGAGCCTTCACCGTTACTGGTGGTCGACAGCACGACCATGTCGTAGTTGCCCGTTGAAGTAACCACTGACCCGCTGTTAAAAATGGCCAGCAACACATCGTATGACATGCATTCCACCGAATTCACACCAACCGTAGAACCGCTGGTATATGATATCCAGTAGCATGTCCCGCCGTTCACCGTATACATCTCCGCCGGAATCGCCGAGAAGAGATACTGGAAACAGTTCGGAGACACCAGCATCTCCGTCACCGTCGGAGTGATGATCATGTTGATCATGCAGGCGTACACCAACGTCCGCTGCACCAACGAGTGGCTAGAACAGCCATTCGGCTCTCCTCTCACAAACAACCGCTCGATCGGACCCACAGCTGCTGCTAACAGAGCGTTCCAAGTCATCTTGTACAACGACATCGCGACCACAATCATCGCACGCTTCGCCGTCGACAGCGACAGCGTTGTCGAGTAGACATAGGCTATATCGATTACCAGCACCGGCAGAATGTGCACCATCAACAGCGATACGCAGGCGCCAAATATCGCCAGCGATGATACTGCCGCCACCTCTGCATGCTCCGATGTGATTGCTGCTTGCTCACCCTTAGTTGCTGATTCGATAGTTCCGTCGCCGTCATCTGCGGTCTCCACAGGCTCTCCAGAGCCGAACACCATCGCGCACAACACCCCCACCCACACCAGCAGCACACTGCCCACGATCGACCCCTCCTGCAACGACATCGACACGACCCACACGTACGTCTCCGCATACACACTCGTCGTCACCGTCGACACAGCGTACACCACCAGACTCGTCGCCAGATACACTGCCATCCAGCCCGCCCCGCGCCATCCCGCCACACCGACCCACTCCACAGCCCTTGACCGCAGAGCTTCACCAAAGACCAACACATCTGCCCACCCGAAACCTTCGTCGCTTCCTACGCCTCCTCTCCGCACCACATACACCAACACAAACACCACGGCCGCCACCAGCGCCGTCACTACCGCCGCTATCAGTGACACATTCGTCAGCGATGACCCGCAGGCATATGTGCTGGCCAGCGGATCGTGCACCGGCAGGTGTGCTGTCCGCCCCACGCTGTCCGCCGCACACGCGAACAGGTTGCCTTTCAGCACGTCGATGTTCACCGCCCCCTCCCAAGACCTCGGCAATGCACCCGACAAAAGGTTCACAGCCAGCGACACCTGCGCCGTTGTACCAGTCGTCGCGTACGCACTCGTGGCGGTGCTGGCGATGGTACCCGACAGGCGGTTGAAGGACAAGTCAAGTAGACTCAGCTCCGCCTCCACGATTGCCGCCGGAATCGTCCCCGTCAGTGCATTGTGTGACAAGTCGAGACCCGTCAGAGTCGATGCAATCGTAGCCGTACGCGACACCGTCCCCGTCAGCAGGTTCCCCGACAGCGCCAGAAAGCTCAGTGCCGGTAGCGACCCCGACAACAGACATGCAGGGATCGTGCCGCGTACCCAATTCGTCTCCAGATACGACACCTCCACCCCGAACACCGACAAACCCGGGAATGGACTCAGCCCACACGCCGACGACGCGTGCAGCCCCGACAACAGCAGCTCCGTCATGTTTGTGTTCGCACACAGCGCTGCCGGTAACGTACCCGAGAGACAGTTCGACAGCAAGATCAGTGATACGTATCGCCCCGTCGACAATGCCGCCTCCGGCAGCGTCCCCGTGAACGCATTGTATCCGGCATTCAGAATCCAACCCTCTCCCGACTGCGAACTCGCAAACACATCGTCCAGCGGACCCGTCAACGAGTTGTTCGCGATCACCACGGTCTGCAGCTGCGCCTGAGACGCAAAGCGGCCCGTCACGGGGCCCACCAGGTTCATGTCCGATGCAAAGAACGAGGTCAGGTTCACACACTGCGACAGATCCGACGGCAACTCACCCGTCAACAGGTTGTCCGACACTGACAGATACTGCAGAGAACAGTCGCGGTCACTTCGTGACGGAAACGACCCGGTGAATCGATTGCCGTTCAAGAACAACTGCTGAACCGACGTGTTCCACACCGACGATGGCAAACTACCGCTGAAGATATTGTTCGACAAGTCTGCATACACACACGGCAGGGACAGGAATGTCTCTAACACCTCAGACCCGTTCAACCGATTGGACGATACATCTAGATACTGCAAGGATGACGGGAGGCGTAGAGAAGCATTCACAGTGAATTGATTGCCACCGAGGTCTAACGCAGTCAGTCCTGAGAGATGGTCAATACAGGACGGAATATCGCCATGAAACGAGTTGACACCCAGATACAGCCCAGTGAGGCCGTGTTGCTGGCACATGGCTCGTGGAAGCGTGCCATTCAGGTTGTTCTCAAACAGAAACATGGACCGAAGTGATGACAACTGCCACACTGTGGAAGGAATACTGCCAGTCAGCTGGTTGGAGTACAAATACAAATCCTGCAGCAGGACCAAGTTTGCGATAGACGACGGTATGCGACCCTGCAAGTGGTTGGAATAGACCTGCATACTGAGTAAGCGAACCAGATTCCCAATTGATGTTGGTATGGTACCCGTCAAGTAGTTGTCGGACAAATACAAATACTGCATATGAACCAGGTACCCAATGGACGATGGGATGGTGCCAGTCAAATGATTGGAGTACAAATACAA
The DNA here is from genome assembly GCA_008000375.1 of Poteriospumella lacustris. Classification (NCBI taxonomy): domain Eukaryota; class Chrysophyceae; order Chromulinales; family Dinobryaceae; genus Poteriospumella; species Poteriospumella lacustris. The sequence goes on along the minus strand of SMOI01000832.1, from coordinate 3,801 downwards.
AAACTGCATCTGATCCAGATTCCCAATCGACCATGGTATACTACCCGTCAATTTGTTGGAGTACAAATACAAATACTGCAACTGAGCGAGATCTCCAATTGACGATGGTATACTGCCGGTCAAACAATTCGAAGGCAAATCAAGATCCTGCAACTGAGTCATATCTCCAATCGACGGCGGTAAGCTGCCGGTCAACTGGTTGGAGAATAAAGTCAAATATCTCAATTGAGTAAGATTTCCGATCGATGGCGGTATACTGCCGGTCAACTGGTTGGAGAACAACTGCAAATCTTGCAGCTGAGCCAGATTCCCGATCGATGACGGAATACTGCCGGTCAACTGGTTGGAGAACAAAGCCAGATTCAGTAGCTGAGTCAGATTTCCAATCGACGATGGTATGCTGCCGGTCAGCTGGTTGGAGGAGAGATCTACATTTTGCAACTGAAGAAGATTCCCGATCGACGACGGCACGCTACCGATCAACTTGTTGGAGGACAAAGCTAGATTCCGCATCTGAACCAAGTTCCCGATCGACGACGGTATGCCGGTCAACCAATTGGACGCCAAAGACAAATATTGTAATTTAACCAGATTCCCGACAGACGACGGTATGGGGCCCCGCAACCCGTTGGAGGACAAAACTAGATTCTGCAACTGAACGAGGTCTCCAATCGACGATGGTATGTCGCCAGTCAATAGGTTGGAGAACAGCTGTAAACTTTGCAACTGCACCAAGTTACCGATCGATGACGGTATACTGCCGGTCAATTGATTGGAATACATAGCCAGATTCTGCAACTGAACGAGATCTCCAATCGACAGTGGTATGCCGCCCCTCAACTGGTTGGAGAACAACTGCAAATACTGCAGCTGAGACAGATTCCCGATCGATGACGGTATACTGCCCGTCAAATGGTTAGAGTACAAATACAAATACTGCAACTGAACTAGATTCCCGATCGACGTCGGTACACTGCCTGTCAACTGGTTTGAGAACAAATACAAAAACCGCATCTGAACGAGATCTCCAATTGACGACGGAATACTGCCGCTCAACTGATTAGAGAACAACTGCATCTTTTGCAGCTGTACTAGATTCCCGATCGATGACGGTATGCTGCCGCTCAATAGATTGGAGTACAAAGTCAGATTCTGCAACTGAACCAGATCGCCAACTGACGACGGTATGCTGCCAGTGAACTGGTTGGAGTACAAATTCAAATTCTGCAACCGAACCAAATCTCCTATTGATGATGGAATACTGCCCCATAATTGATTGCTTTGTAACTCTAAATCGGCTATGTAGGTGAGATTCCCGACTGAATTCGGAAGGCGGCCTACCAAGTTATTTGCTGCCAAAGTCAGCTGACTCACATGGCAGTCGCCCATCACTTCGCTGCACGTCACTCCATACCAGTCTCCACATGGATCGGATGATGTGACATTCCACGTGTGAAGCCATAACGCGCCATTGGTACTATAGTACAGATCCTTCAAGCTGTCCACTTCGCTACTGGGTGGATTGAAGCAGGAAGTCGAAAACACCTCGAGTCGCACAGTACTGAGGAGAATCAACAGAAAATAATAAAAATACAATATCATGGCCAATGTTGATGAACTACTTCAACAGATATGCTCTGCTTCAATTCATGGTTCATGAATATCAATGTCAAACTCGCTGCTGCAAAAAGAAGAAAAATAGCGAAGGCGCAGCAGACGCGTTTCATATTTGTTGCTTTTGCCCGTTGTTGGTGTTTGTTCCATCATGTTGTTCCATGTTGTTTGCTGTTTTGCCATTGGTGTTGGTGTGTTGGCTGTGTCTATTTATCCATTATCGCTGCAATAGCGCAGCGTGTTTGGTGTTCCGGATGGATTGTTTCATGAGAACTCGGAGCTTGTCTTGGAAACTGTCTTTGGGAATCTGACGAGACGTTCCAGTAAACGACTTGACGAGGCCCTGTTGCTCTTCTTGACACATTGACGCATTGAGGCATATCAATACGGATGTGATCTCTGCCGTTGCAGGTGTGTTTGTCAACATTTCCGCCTATGCAGAAGGTCGGATGTTGTTGTTACAACGCGATGACCCTTATTTCGTTCCCCACGTGTCCGGAATGTTACGGAAACTGACGATGAAGGATATTCCCATCGCCATTTTGTTGTCCCAGATCTTGTACAACGTGATTACCTCCGCCGATTACGAACAAGCTGTGAAGGCGAACAAGGAACATCGGGTGCCTCCGAATTTGTTTAGGACGTTGGAAGAGTGGATAGAATTGGTTGAAGACGCCGTCGATCAACTGCAACAGGAGGAAGAAGGCAAGCATCCCGACGGGGGAGGTGGCAGTCGACCCACGACAGCGTCGTCCCGGCGGAAGATGCAGCGCGAGTTGCAATTCAACATGCAGTTCATTCAAGTAGCGAAAGCCTTGTCGGAGCACATAGCGACAATGGGATCCGTGTCGTTGTAAGGTGTGCTGGTCTATGCGTATTTCTTGCGTGTGAATCTGTGTGCTGCAAGTGCGTTCGTTGTGGAAGGTGATTCGGTTCGCAGGCCGTCTCACCCGTTGTTGTTGATTGTGTGCTGCCATCATTCGTCATCTCTGTGTCCTCTGTCCTGTCCTCTTCTCTCTTTCCCTCCCCTCGCCTCTCCGCATTCATTCTATGAGTCTTCTCTGTCGCAGACGCGCTCCCTCCTCTCCTGTTACCAGCTGCCCCTGTAAGTCTCTCTATAGAGACAGTCAAACACTGTTGTGGGACATCGATCGTCTGCGAATAGTATGCGTTCCTCTCCTCATATATAGCAGCTCCTCCAGTTGACATTCACGCTGTCTCATAAGTAACTCACTCCACCACAATCATCCAAAGTTACATGGACTGCATTCGTCTTGCCATCGACATCAGAAAAATATTTCGCGAACCGACGGCTAATCGTACTGTCGTCCAAAGGGAGAACGAACTTCGGAGCATGTTGGAAAAGTTCCGTCACAATAGGGCCAATCGATAGCGAAGGCACCCATGCCCCACATTTCAACCCCAGTCTTTCAGGAAGCCCAGTCGTGGCCAGAAGAATGGCAACGATCAAGGCTATGAAGCAAAGATGACGTCGACGAGGAACGACGAAGTTGCAACCAACGCACTGCATTACTAGCGCACTGATGGCGGTTAGTGCTAAAATCATCATCCTTCAGCCGACTGATAGTCCCTGTAACATGCGGGTCCACTCTCTCAACTTTCTGAAAGTCCAGGATCAAGTGCACGTCTTGGGTCCATCTTTCCGCTAAATATTACAGAAAACCGTCGACAAAGACGCCATAGGTTGTGTCTTTTTTAAGTACGTTGCTTTCCTTTGATGAAGAAATAAGCAAAAGAGATAGGAACACGATATGACCTCGAATTCACACCCAGACGCCCATCACCACAGTCGAGAATATTCAGCGTCCTTTTTACATTTCGAAGCAGCAGCCAGCAACGTAAGAAGCTTCAAACGGAAGGTGCGAGGGATTGGGGGCAGTCCCTTCGAACCAGCCGAAGCTGAAGGTGCTTGAAAAGGAAACAACAGAAGGTCCCTTTCCTTGTGTCTTACCTTCGTTATCTCCACAACAGCTTTTCCTGGTCGCGGCGAAGCCCCAAGCAAGCTGTTCAAACTACGATACCCCGCGAACAACCGATCCATCCACCACGGCATCGTCAAGGCCACGACCATGATCCACAGCGCCAACAAACTGCCCACCTCACGACCCACTATGTCGTACAGTGCCAGCGACCATACGAACGCCGCATAACACAACAACGTCGGCT
>SMOI01000829.1:0-10289 GCA_008000375.1 Poteriospumella lacustris | reverse complement strand
GCTGCCGCACCCCAAACGGCAAAATGCGACCTTCGCATGACGCAGAAACCAAGCGATACAGACACATATCGACCAAAAAGGGTAACGAATGGTAGTGTGCATGGTTGTGGTGAACTTCGAACGAGGAGAGCTCTAGGTCGTTTTTCACTGGGGGAGACGGCCTCATGCGATTTCTGGGGGCATCACACATTGCTCCTTGCAAACTGCAACTCACACAACCCGACAGAAAAGGCCATCAAATCAAACCGAGCTCATTTTGTGAGCCCAACAACAAGAAACACTGCTTCCACTATTCTATTTGCTTTGCGGTTTGTCACGTGTCGCTGCATCTGGCATCGGTCGGCAGGGCGGCGGCTGGGAACGGGCCAACGGTACATTAGGATTCCACCCCTACGCAGCTATATGTTGGTATGTTGATGTCTTGAATGTTCTAGGACCCCCGAAAAGTGAAACGTATATGTACATTCCTGGCTGCGGTCGGAGTGCGCGCTTCGCCGCAATCGAACAGGGAAAAAGTGCGTGATACGACGTCAATAGACGATTCCTGACCCATGGGAAGTATTTGGGAACTATGTTTCATGACGAAATCGAGACGTGCCAACGGTGCCAAGCGAAGATGAAAGCCATTCTCAAATCTGTGAGCGAAATCAAAGCAAATAATGTCTTACAAGGAAATGACCGCGTCGAATGGAAATCGACCGGCTTCGACCGGCTCTGTGAGACCGGCAGCCCGCAATACTTTACGACGTCCGCGACGCCGTGAATGACATTGTTGTAACTTGCGCTTGCAGATGGCAATACAACAGACAGCGTCGAGCCTGCGCAGCCGGTCGCGCCAAAAACGATGTGACCTACCCCTCGTCGACTCCTGTGGACAACGTCTGTCCGCCAACCTCATTCCGCAGGCCACCGGTAGATCGCTTCCCCATACGTCTCGTGGGCTTCTGCGCGCAGTCCCTACGTTCGTCCTGCGGTGCGCCTTGAAAGGAGGCGGCACCTTCAAACATGCCCCGCCTGTCGGTGGCCTGACCAACGTCCCACGTGTCCAGCGGCTGGTTGAACGACACCGCCCGATCGAACATGTGGCTCATGTTCGCCACAGCGCGCACGTCCCAGGTGCACAACGGCTGGTTGAACGCGACGGCGCGGTGGAACATTTCGTTCATACTGGTGACGCGCCGCACGTCCCACGCGTCCAGCGGCTGGTTGAACGCCCAGGCGCCGCGAAACAGACCGCTCATGTCCGTGACGCGCCCAACGTCCCACGTGTTCAGTGGCTGGTTGAATTCGATCGCAGAAAAGAACAGGTCGCGCATGGAAGAGACGTTCCCCACCCCCCAGCGGTCGATGCGATCGTTGAACTGGGTGTTACGGAAGAGACTGTCCATGAAGGTGACTCTGCTGACGTCCCAATCGTTGATTTCGCCGTACCGCTCCAGGGCGAGCTCTCGGTCGCAGCACCACAACCTGACAGCCTCTCGTAGTGTCTCGTTGTCGAACGACGCCCAAGCATAGTCCTTGATCATCTGGCGCACACCAAACGGAAGGATGCGACCTCCACAGCGATCCGCGACGACCCGGTACAGGCACAAATCTAACGCCTTGGCGGCCAAATGCTGGGAGAAACGTACATTTACTGATAGAGATGGAGGGGCTTCGTTTGGCGTGGTGTTCTGTGGGTCACATTAATACCTCGTCAGCGATCGACCTCGTCTTGCGCACAAACCATACACAGCTCTTTTTCTTACATCGTTTCCCATCGTACGATCTCGTCGCCGTCCCTTGCAGCGATTCACGTTGGCAACTCACTCGTTGAGCAATCAATTCGTTTTCTGTTGTAGTTGTAGGAGTAAACTATGATGAGCGTTGATTTTTGACAGACAGAAGAGGCAGAAGAGGCAGAAGGCAACTTTTGAAACGCTCGCTGCTGCCGACGTCATCGTCATCGCGGCACACTGCCGAAAAACTGCCAGGACTACTTTGAGCAGCAGTTCCCAAAGATACCACTTGCTGATGTAGCCTGAAAGTACAACTACTTTCGATACGACGACGAGACGACGACGACATTCGCAGTGGGCAGTGGGCAGCCTGGGTAGCGAGTTCCTGAAGTTCAGATCCATCGCGATCTCATCCACTACGGAAGCCGGACACAATCGATCCCATTGAAACTTATCAACACCGCCGCAGCAATTTTCCTCCACTAAATGTCGCGAGAGCCAAACAACCGCAATCGTGCACGCTCCGTCGCCCATTCAACCGCCATGGTGTTGGATCTGTGCCTGTATCGTGTGGTCAATGACCACTGTAAAGGACAGGTGCTGCCATTTGGCGTGCGACAGATAATCAAGCACTTCGCGTGGGTGTCGTTCGACAACGACACGCTACGAGAGGCCGTGCAGGTGTGGTGCAGTGACCGAGACGAGGCCCTTCAACGGTTTGGCGACATCAACGATTGGGACGTGAGTAGGGTCACCGACATGTCTTCTCTCTTTTTGTACACCAACTTCAACGACCGCATCGACCGGTGGGACGTACGCCACGTCACGACCATGAAAAGTATGTTTTTCCGCGCGATCGCGTTCAATCAGCCGATCGACACGTGGGACGTGAGCAGCGTGACCGCGATGCCTTGGATGTTCGACGGGGCGTCGTCCTTCAACCAGCCGCTGAATGCCTGGGACGTCCGCAACGTTACGGATATGAGCGCTATGCTGCGCGACACCGCGTTCAATCAGCCGTTGGACGCGTGGGACGTGCGCCGCGTCGTCAACATGGGTCACCTGTTCCACGGCGCCCGCTCGTTTAACCAACCGCTGGCGGCCTGGAACGTCCAACAGGTGAAATACATGAGCTACATGTTTAACGGGGCTACCGCGTTCAACCAGCCGTTGGATACCTGGGACGTGAGTCACGTCGGCGACCTGTGCGGCGTGTTCTACGGCGCCTCGTCCTTCAACCAGCCGTTGGGCAGCTGGCAGGTCGGCCAGGTCACGTGCATGAGCAACCTGTTCAGTGGCGCCACCTCGTTCAACCAGCCGCTGGCCACGTGGGACACGAGTCGTGTGGCGAACATGAGTCACCTGTTCAGTCGCGCGGTGGTGTTCAACCAGCCGCTGGTCGCGTGGGATGTGTCGCAGGTGACCAACATGAACCACATGTTTGAGGGCGCGACGGCGTTCAACCAGCCGTTGGACACGTGGGAGGTGCGCCAGGTGCTGTACCGACAGGGTGTGTTGGACGGGGCGACCTCGTTTCGACAGTCTCCACCCGCGTTTTGATCATAGCTGCGGGCATTGCAGATGCTGCCGTCGCTCTAGTTAGATACACTACCCCGGCCGGGCATGCGATGGAGCCTGTGATCTCCTGGGAGGGGTCATAGGCAACGAGGAGGCACAGATATCGCCTTCCTGCGACCGATCGCAGATAGGAGCGCTGGAGTCCTGCTACGGAGCCGTGCTACTGTAGAGCAGCTTCGCACCGTTGTATGTGCCTGTAACGAACTGGGTTGCTACAATGCGGTTCTGGCTAACAGCTGCTCCAATATGGTGGAGATACATAGGACGGTCTTGAGTGGTCTTGAGTGTCCGCGGTTCATTTTACTCGTAGTGCTTGTGCGAGGTCCGAGCCCTCACTTGAAAAGCCCATAGACGGTACACGACCAACTATACGCGGAGTGCATAGGGGCTACTTAGAACTGCAGTGGGTTTACACATGTAGTAGAGGCGTACTGCAACTGTCTGAGAGGTGTGCCTCTAAGGACACAGAGAGGAGAGATGGGGGGGGCAGTTTACGCTCAGACGGGGTACCCGTTGATGTCCATGTGCGGTGGCAGCACCGCGTGACCGAGGGAAGCGAACGCCATGCCGAACGGGGACTGTTTCCACGGCAGCCACGAGCGATGGTTGAAGTTTGGGTGGTCCCGGAGGCGACAGTGCCCGGTGTGGTGTCTGCCGCACCCGTTGCACATCGGCAGGGTGGCGTTCGGACGCGCTCGTTTGGGCTCGGGGCCATTTGATGGGCGGCGATCCTTGGAGGCCTGTTTGTCTGGTGGACCGCTGAACGTCCTTTGGTGCTGTTGCGGTTGCTGCGACTGCCGCTGTTCCGGCTGCTGGTGGGGTACACCTGCGGCGGCCTCTTCGTCTGTGTCGTTCTCCTGGCTGGTAGTGAGAGCGCCGCTCTCGTGTCGTCGGTTGTACGTCGGCGGTGCGGGTGGACGCATCCCGGCCCGTAAGGCATAGGCCAGGGTCTTTTCCGTTTCTTGGTGGAAGGACAAGAGACACGAGAGGAAGCTGTCGAAGGTGGTGAAGCGGTCCGGCTGGCGCTGCAGATGGTCCACCAGCAACTGGTACGGCGCGTACTGCGCCTGCTCGGCCTTGATCGCCATGTTGTGGATAATGCGTTGTATCAGCTGGTTGATGGTGAGATTGGCCGAGTGTAGGGCTGGTTCGGTGAGGAGCTCGGTGTAGGCCGCGAAGCGACGCACGTACTCGTCGATGGCGGCCGTGTTGTCCCATTCGTACTCCAAGGGCAACGCCACCAGCTGCAGAATGGTCATATTAATGGTGGAGGCATCGGTCATCGGTTTCAGGAGATGATAGAGGAAGTCCACCGGTAGAGCGGACCATGCGTCAAAGGAGGTGCCCAGGAACGTGGAAATGACGGCGATGTTCTGGTCCGACACCAGTCGCTTCCATTGAAGAGGTTCGTTTTGGTGGTGTTGGTTACTTTTGAGGGAGTCGAAGAAAGCTTTCACAGAGGCTGCGGTGAGGGTGTTGCGAAGGTATACCACTGGAGGTGGTGGCGCCTCGCGCGTCGATGACGATGCATGCGTCGTAGGCTCTGCAGTAGCTGGACCGTTATTAGAGGCAGTGTAGTTTTGAACATTCATATCAGCGACACTTGAGTCACTTTTCACAGACATTGAAGATTGTGGAAGAAAGAAAGTCGCCGAACTGGACACAGCAGAAGAGGTGGTTGAAGAAGAAGACATTGTGCAGTTACCAGAAGTGGGACGATTCAATGTCAGTGTGATTCTTCTGTGTGAGGTCGTAGGTCAAGTAACGTGACAGAGAATAGGAATCCTCGACAATCGCTCACTTGGATGGTCTACTCTGCAGAGTGGATAGACCTCCGACGACCTGGGACCGACAGCGCACAGCAGCCCACAGTCGCAGGCCGGAGGCAGGAGCGCCAGCAGGAGCGATCCATTGTCTCTTGTCACTTGTCTGGCAATATGTCACTTGTCCGACATCTTCTTCAGAACGTTCGCAGTTCCTTTTCACGCGGCCAAATCAAAACTTCTTGTTCAAAAAGCCATATTTTGTGGAGCCAAAGCGATCAGCCATTGTCTTCCTGGGATGTGAGTCGCATCACCGATAATAAGTCCGCCATGGGTTTCGCCGCGGTGGTGTTCAACCAGCCGTTGTCGACATGGAACGTGAGCCGGGTAAACACGATGAATGTCATGTTTGTTGGAACACGTGTTTTCAACCAGCCGGTAGATGCGTTGGGCGTAAGTCACTAACATATGTTCAATGGAGCGATATCTTTTGACCAGCCGCTGGACACATGGGACGTGAGTAACTGACAGGTGCCGTTTGGCGCCTGCACATTTGGCGAAGAAAGGAACAATAACTTTTCCAATTCAGAATCGGAGGTTATCTGATTTACATTCGCATATACATCGGTGGGTGGCTTCTTTGGTTTCAATGGAATTACATCGGAATTACATCTTTTGTCATGACCACCACTACTGTCAGAAATAGACCGTTTGCGTTTCGCTCATCTGTCATTTTACGTTAAGTGGCAGTATCTATGTATCCCATCGTATAGAAGATTCTTCAATGACTACAATATCGTATCATAGCAACACCTGATTGGAATCAGCATCATCAGTCACTATTGTTTGGCCTCAAATTTGCCTCAAAGTTGCCTCAAAGTGGGCAACGCTCAGAAGCAGAATTTTGGCAAAAGACGAGTTCGATCCCCTGTCACCGACCGATCGCGACAATTGCGGTACATGTTTATATCGGGTCTCGTCGTTCAATCAACCAGTGAACCAAAGAACACCGTGACCATCGGTGATGATTGCGATGAGAAGGCGGACAGAGAGGAGAGGGGAGAGCCGCTGCGTACGGCGCAGTGCACCGTATGCCGAGGTGACCTCGTCGATCCGCTGTGACTCGATCAATCCGCTCTCTCTCCTGTGTGTGCCTTGTGATGATCCACGACGATTGTCATCACCGGACAGGTCATTTTCACAATTCAAAAGGACTACAGGGTTCTCGAAGGATCAACAGCAGTTTGGTCATGAAGTGTCGTCCGCTGGACCAGCTCGTCGATCGGGTAACGCGTTCCTCACCCGCAGGCCCTGAGTGCTGAGCGGGTCAACCACGACGCATATTCGCTGTTTGAGTTGCAAGAAGCTCGTATTCACCTTGAGCACAGGCTCAGGGGAATATACGGCAATATACGGCGCTCCGACCTGGCGGCCCCGCAACTCAAACAGCGAATAGGCACCGTGGTTGACTCGCTCCGCACTCAAGATCTTGCAGGTGATAAAGGCGTTGCCCATCAACGCCAAGGGCCTGCCGAGGGTATGAGGCTCGTGGTAGGTGGCGAGGTCGATGTTCGACGTCGCCTCGACCACCGGCTTCAGCAGTACCATGTCTGGGGTCAGGTACGTCTTTAGCTGGCATAGAGCTATCGCCGCCAGGACAGCAGTTTTTCATCGGGACCTAAGACGGGTGTGTTGAGGAAAGAACCATTCCTATGGCTTTTGCCAGAGAATGCTGCACAACAGATTTATGGTTAGGGTAAGGTGCGTCTTGTCACACGAAGGTTGCCACATTGTCGGGATCATTAACGCGGTCGACTCTTCATTGAACGAATGCGGCTGGTCCGGTGGGAACACGTTACCCAGGACCTCCACCAAAATATCCGTCGCTCTTGGCATCGGCGCGGTGAGCGTCAGCAGCTGCTTTATATGCCGCTCGAGATTGGCATCAATATTGGATGCGCCGGAGATGTAGGTAAAGGGAAATCCAATCAGCAAGCAGACACACGTTGAGGCGCACGAACTGCGTTGCACGCCGCTACCTGTTCACTTACCGATGAACTCATGTTCGCACTTATCACGGGATAACGTCGATGGAGCCACGATTTGAAGCATACAAAAACAAACAGGACCACAATTCCTCTCATCTGCCATGGCCTACCAGACGATCAGGACGATCGTCGTTCAACAGAATGTGAACCATTGTCTTCTGAGCCCTGCCGCTGCAAAAGGCCTAACCGCTCCGCAGTCTCGCCGGTCATGCCGTATAGCCAGCCGCCCGCCACGCGGTCATGGTTTCCGGCTGATTCATAGCCACGGCCATATTAAAGACCCCTTGTTTATGTTTGATGGCCGCAACGTTCCAGGACAACAACGGCTGGTTGAACGCCTGCGTTCTCTCAAACATCTGCGAAATGCGTTCGGTAGCCGCCAGGTTCCAGCGATCCAACGGCTGGTTGAACTGCTGTGCTATGCAAAGCATACTGTCCATACGCTTTACTCTGCTGACATCCCATTCGTTGATGGGTTGGTCGAAGGTGATGGCACAGGAAAACATAAACGACATTTCCGTCACCGAAGAAACGGCCCACTTGGACAGCGGCTGGTTGAACGCAAGTGCCTCATAAAACATACAGCCCGTTGACATGACAGAGGACATGTTCCAGTCCTCCAGCGGCTGATTGAACATCCTTGCAGAGAAGAAAGCTGAAGTCATGTCTGTGACCGAGCTGACATCCCAATGATTCAACAGCTGGTTGAAACTCTCTGTGCAATTAAACATCCCTTGCATCGTAGTGACCTTGGACACGTCCCAGCGACTGATGTCCTCGTTGAACGATCGTTGCCTTTTGAACAAGTGGCTCATGTCTGTCACACGGTGCGTGTCCCACTGTGAAATGTGGCCATAGCGATCGATTGCCTTCGCTGAATCCTGGACCCACAGTGTCACGGCTGACCGAATGCTGCCGTTGTCCAAGGCGCCGAGGAAGTCTTTGATGAGTTGGCGTACGCCATAACGGCAGTACACGTTGCCGCCACAACTCCGAACACCGGAAGAGGCACAGGTCGACGAGACGAAAGAAGGCACGACGACTCATGGGTGCTGGTCGAGGAGTGGACCAATGCATCCCTTCAGACTGTGAAGCGATCGATCCGCTTCTGCAACAAGCGCTGTGGGGATGGCGACAAGTCCAAAGTGCTGTCTGTCACCGACTGATGACGACAAGTGCTGTCTGTCACCGACTGATGACGACAAGTGCTGTCACGCTGTGACCTACCGATGGCGACAAGTGCTGTCTGTCACCTACCGATGGCGACAAGTGCTGTCTGTCACCGACCGATGGCGACAAGTGCTGTCACGCGACAAGTGCTGTGTGTCACCGACTGATGACGACAAGTGCTGGCACCTACCGATGGACACTCATCGTTCGGTTCTCATTCTCTTCGACGGTGGTACCGTTGGTATCATTCGGTGGCGGAGGTAGCAGCAATCGACTTCTGTACATACCAACTTAATTGTACACAACGACAGCACCTCACGCGCCGCCCAACGACCACCGCCGATCGCCCACTCTCGGCTCCTCTACGGCTGTGGATCAACCAGATCCGCGAGTCATACCCAATGTAACATGCAGACAACCGAGGCATCGTGTACACTGGTAAGGGATGTGTGCTGCTCTCATGCGATCGTCGACGTACAGGCCATGATCCCTTCACGACCTTCGGGCAATGGACGTTCCACCGAGCGTCGCATTTCCGTGGTGTTGGACTTGTGTCTGTATCGCGTGGTAACCGACAGGCGCAGAGGTCAAGTGCTGCCGTTTGGTGTGCGGCAGTTGATCAAGGACTATGCCTGGGTGTCGTTCAACAATGAGTCACTACGAGCGGCGGTTCAGTTGTGGTGCAGTAACCGAACGATCGCGCTGGATCGCTACGGCGACATCAACGATTGGGACGTGAGGAAAGTGACAGATATGACTAGGCTCTTTCAACATACGGTGTTTAATGACCCCATCGACCATTGGGATGTGAGCAACGTCACCTCGATGGAGGAAATGTTCAACAATGCGGACGAGTTTGCCCAGCCGTTGGATTCCTGGGACGTGAGTAATGTAGTGTCGGTGAAACGCATGTTTTGTGAAGCCATAAACTTCAATCAGCCTTTGGGCGCGTGGGATACACGTCACATGACTCAGATGAGTGGTATGTTTATCGACACATTGGTGTTCAATCAGCCGTTGTCCTCGTGGGATGTGAGCAGTGTTACAGATATGGGTGGAATGTTCAAGGGCGCTGAAGTGTTCAACCAGCCGTTGTCGACGTGGAACGTAAGCCAGGTGACCGATATGAATTCCATGTTTGGGGGCGCACTCCGTTTCAACCAGCCACTAGACACGTGGGACGTAGTGCAGGTCACCAACATGGGCTACATGTTCAGTGCAGCGATATCGTTCAACCAGCCGCTAGACACGTGGGACGTGCGACATGTCACTAGCATAGACTACATGTTCAGCCAAGCTGCAGCATTTAACCAGTCCTTGTCGACGTGGAACGTGAGCCAAGTGACTAATATGTATGGAATGTTCTTCGGGGCGGACTCTTTCAACCAGCCGTTAGACGCCTGGGACGTGAGACACGTCACTGATATGGGCCTTATGTTCAGTAGCGGAGCGTTCAACCAGCCGTTAGACACGTGGGACGTGAGCAACGTTCGCAATATGAGCTACATGTTCCGGGGTGCTATATCGTTCAACCAGACGCTACACACGTGGATGTTGTCACCGGTGACCATTAGGGAAGAAATGTTTCAGTTGGCGGGCTGTGTTCCGTCGATACAGGAGATGGAGTAGCCTCTAAGTGTCTCCTTGTCGAGTCAGAACTCACCATACTCTGGTGGTGGGTCGTCGAGAGGCGATGGGTTGCACTGTCTTCTGCGGCGTCTGTGGTTTCATCTCGTCGACCGATGTCTACTTCGACGTGTATTCTTGTGTGGTATGTGGTGTATTGATCAACGACGTCCTCGGGGGCAGGGGAGGTGGTGAGGCGGTGTATACGACCCATTGCGAACCTATTTCGTCTGTCAATACGTCGCGTCTGACTGTCAAGCCCGCTCCCTGTCCGACGCTTCCCTGTCGTTGCTTCTGTCGTAGTGTATCGCTAGGTGCATGTAATGATATACGGTGGAAATGTTACTGACCGATATATCCAACCCTTTAGTGAGATGCCGAAGCCA
>SMOI01000828.1:0-10291 GCA_008000375.1 Poteriospumella lacustris | reverse complement strand
CGTCTACCCGGCCATCGTCACAGCCAACACAGCAGCCAACGTCGCGCCCGTCTATCCAACCATCGACGCAGCCCTCGAGGCAACCTTCGTCTCGTCCGTCGCGACAGCCATCATCGCAACCGTCGACGCTTCCATCTTCACAACCAACCCACCAGCCGTCGTCACAACCCACAGGCCGCCCCACTCGTCAGCCATCTGCTCAACCATCATGCCAACCTCTACCGCTCCCTACAGCGCAGCCGTCGTCACAGCCAAGCGCTCAGCCCAGCAGGCAGCCAACGTATCAGCCGACCGGTGGGCCCACATCGCGACCGACAAGTCAGCCATCGATGCAGCCGTCGACACAGCCGTCTTCCCAGCCATCCGCTTATCCTTCGGAGTAGCCTTCCATGCAGCCCTCTCATCAACCATCGATACAGCCTTCTTCTCAGCCGTCAATGCAGCCGTCGATGCAACCATCCCTTCAACCATCCGCAACGCCTTCGCGGCAGCCATCGATGCAGCCCATTTCGTATCCAACGTCTCAGCCCTCTGGTCGACCATCCCTTCAACCATCTGCAACGCCTTCGCGGCAGCCGTCGATGCAACCCATTTCGTATCCAACGTCTCAGCCCTCTGGTCGACCATCAGCACAACCAACGCGGCATCCCACTGCACAGCCAACGTCACAACCGACGAGCACCCCAACGGCTCAGCCATCTTGTTTTCCATCTTCGCAGCCGACGTCGCAACCGACGTTGCAGCCGACAGCAATGCCTACATTTCGTCCCACTTGCCGACCGTCGAGTCAACCATCTGGACAGCCGTCGGGACAACCATCGCCACAACCTTCCCAGCAGCCATCTTGTCAGCCAATCGCTGATCCAACTGGGCAGCCATCGGAGCGACCATCAACAGTGCCGTCTGGACAGCCCTCGCGTCAGCCATCTCGGCAACCGTCTTCGCCGCCATCTGCTCAACCAAGTGTGCAGCCGTCGGCGCTGCCTTCAGCGCTTCCGACGTCACAACCATCTTCCCAACCCATTGCGAACCCTTCTCATCGGCCCACAAATCAGCCAAGCGGCTCCCCGACACGCTCGCCTACCAATCGGCCTTCTACAAGTCCTTCAGCGCAACCTTTCGCGATGCCGTCCGTATCCCCGTCACGGGCACCTTCTGGTCAGCCATCGTCAACTCCAACTGATCAACCCACGTCGTCACCCGTCGGTCTTCCCACAACTCGGCCCTCTCGTCAACCTTCGAGTCGACCATCGCAACAACCCACAGCGTTTCCGTCGTTGTTGCCAAGCGCCCAGCCAAGCTCTCGACCCAGTCACCAGCCAACAGCGTCCCCGTCAAGGCAACCTTCGTCAAAGCCAAGCAGCCAACCTTCCCACCAGCCCAGGAGTCAACCCTCGCGACGACCATCGACGCAGCCTTCAGCATATCCATCTACACGGCCCACGCGAATGCCAGCATCTCATCCGTCGCCTCAGCCCTCTTCGCAGCCCTCCCAGCAGCCTGTCACGGAGCCGTCGAAACGCCCCTCACGACAACCGTCTGGGCAGCCAACTCGTTTGCCAACAGTGACACCCACTGTCCAGCCGTCGATCATCCCGACCTTGACGCCGTCAATCAACCCTTCACAACAGCCCACGTCACAGCCCACGTCACAGCCCACGTCACAGCCCACGTCACAGCCGTCACAACAGCCCACGTCACAGCCGTCACGGCAGCCTTCGGCGGTCCCGACCGCACAGCCCTCGCGACAGCCGTCCTCGCAGCCCTCGCAGCAGCCCGTCGGCTGGCCCTCGAGGCTGCCCGTTCGGTCGGCGGTGCCCACTGTCGAGCCATCGGTGGTGCCGTCGCACAGTCCGACGGCCGGTGCTCCGTCGGTGTCGCAGCGGCCGACGGCGCGACCGTCGGTAACGCCGACCGTGAGTCCGACGTCGGCGCTGGCGGCGTTTCTGGTGCTGCCCACGCAGGCGCCTTCGAACAGCTCGTCGGGCGGCAGCGGCGGCAGCGGCGACAGCAGCAGCAGCGGCAGTGCGGCGGTGAGCTACGCGACGGCGGTGACGGACGCGGCGCTGGCGGCGCTGGCAGCGAACGCGGCGCAGATCACATCATCAACGATGGGGTCGTCGGTGCAGACGCTGAGCATCGTGACGGACAACGTGAACGTGGTGCTGGCGGTGATCACGGCGCCGACGGGCAACAGCAGCAGCGGCTCGACGGGCGGCGGCTTAGCGTTCGTGACGGTGCCGGACCTGGCGTCGTCGAACAACAGTGTGTCGATCGGCGTGGCGACGGGCGGCAGTCCCATCGTGGCAAGCGTGGTGGTGTACGACCAGCAGCTGTGGACGGGCGGCGGCAACGCCAGCAGCAGCGGCGGTAGCAGCGGCAGCGGGTCGAGCACGACGGCGATCTACTCGGACGTGGTGAGTCTGACGGTGGTGGCGGTGAGCAACGGGTCGAGCACGGCGACGCTGCCGGTGTTCGTGGCGAACCTTTCGAGCTCGGTGGGGTCGTCGGCGGCGGTGAACGTGCAGGTGTTCCGCCACAACTGCACGAAGGGCCGCGTGGAGGCGGTGTCGTTTCTGTGCGCGGCGGCGAAGATCTACTTCAACCTGACGTGCTCGGGGCTCGCCGACGCCGTGCTGAGTCGGCGGTGTCCGGTGCCGGAGCAGCAGTGCAGCATCGTGGACCTGTCGACGCGGTCGGTGCAGAGCAACCGCTACTGCCAGGTGGGTGCGGTGGTGAACAACGTGGTGAGCTGCAGGTGCGGCGGGTCGGCGGCGCAGAACGGCTCGGCGCTGGGCAGCGGCGCGGCGGTGAGTCTGGCGATCACGGTGCAGTACTCGTCGGGCACGATCGCGGGGGCGTTCTCGGTGGCGTCGGCCTCGCTGACGGCGGACATCGCGGAGCAGTCGTCGCTGCTGTTCATCGCGTTCGGCGGCCTGTGGGCGGCGGCGATCGTGCTGGTGGGCGCGCACTACCAGCGGCGTCGGCGGCAGGCGTCGAGGCGCGCGGTGGCGAAGGTGGCGGCGCTGTCGGCGGGCGACGGCGGCGGCGGCGGCGAGAAGGCGGGCGGCGAGGCGGGTCGGTTCGCGCAGTGCTTCGAGTCGTTCGTGGCGCGGCTGCTGCCGGAGGTGTTTCGGCGGCAGTCGGTGCTGCAGCGGCTGTGGCTGAGTCTGCAGCGGCAGCTGCTGGTGAAGCTGGTGCGCACGGCGTTCTTCGCGTCTCCGGCGCGGCGGCCGGGCGGCGGCGACGACGAGGCGGACGACTGCGACGACGACGACGCGGAGCGGTCGTTCGTGCCGGACACGGTGCAGCTGCTGACGTCGATGACGATGTCGCTGTTCCTGCTGGCGCTGCTGTACGACATCCAGTACCCGTCGGACGACGGGTCGTGCGAGCTGCTGTCGACGCGGCAGACGTGCGAGAGTCGGCAGTCGCTGCTGGACCCGCGGCAGACGTTCTGTCGGTGGAGCAGCGTGGCGCAGGTGTCGGCGGGGGCGCTGGTGGAGGTGCAGAGCGGCGCCGTGCTGCAGCGCATCGACCTGAGCGGCGCGACGGCGAAGGCGCACTGCGCGTTCAACACGGACAACCACTCGATGCTGGCGGACATCGCCGCGCTGGCGATCACGACGATGGCCAGCACGCCGATCAACCTGCTGGTGTCGTTCCTGCTGGTGGTGTACGGCGGCGGGGCGGCGGCGAGGGCGGCGCGGTCGGCGGCGGCGGAGACAGACGCAGACGCAGCGTCAGAGTCGGGGCCGGTGCTGTTCCGTCGGTACGAGGTGGACGGCGGGCTGCGGCGGCTGCAGGCGGCGCTGAGCGAGTGCGACGACGGCCGCGCGGTCGGCAGCGGCGACGGCGACGGCGACGGCGACGTGGCGGCGGCGAAGCGCGACGCGTCGACGTGCGACGTGGAGGAGCAGCAGGTGCGGCCGGCGGCGGCGTCGGACGAGTCGCCGTCGTCGCGGGCGGCGGAGGGCGAGGCGGTGCCGCCGGCGCTGCGGCGAGACGCGGCGGCGCGGCAGCAGTGGCGGACGCTGCGGGCGGCGCTGCTGGAGAGCGGCGCGGACGACGAGGCGGCGTTCGCGGTGCTGTGCTGGCACGGCGTGGTGCTGGACCTGCTGCGCACGCAGGCGTCGCCGTCGGCGGCGCGGCTGCTGTGGGCGTACGTCGAGCGCGACATGCGACCGCTGCGCTGCGCGTCGCGGTGGCTGCGGCTGGCGAGCGCGGCGCTGCTGGTGATGCTGAACGTGGGCGCGGTGTACTACATCATGCTGAAGGGCAACACGAAGGGCGCGTCGTGGCAGCAGCGGTTCCTGCAGCTGTACGCGCTGAGCTTTCTGTCGGACATGCTGTTCGTGGAGACGCTGAGCGTGCTGTGGCGCGAGCTGGCGCTGCCGAGTCTGGTGCACGCGGAGGTGGCGCAGGTGCGCGGACAGGTGGTGGCGTTCGTGCGCCGCGGGCGTGCGGCGGGGTCGGCGGCGGAGGAGAAGGAGGAGGAGGGCGAGGCCGCGCCGGTGGTGTTGGTGCGGCCGGGCACCGCGGACGGCGACGAGCCGGCGGGGTCAGAGGCGGTGGAGGAGGCGGCGGCGGTGTCGGTGCCGCTGCTGCTGCTGAGCGACCCGCGAGTGGCGGCGACGGCGCGGCGGCGGTCGATGCACTGTCGGCTGGTGCGGCAGTTCTACCGACAGCAGCGGCGGCGCCGCGCGCAGCTGCAGGCGATGTGGCAGCGGCGACGGCAGCGGCGGGGCGGGTCGCGGTGGTCGTGGGCGCTGAGGTTCTTCGCGGCGCTGCCGCTGGAGCTGCACGAGGTGTTCTCGGCGTTCTGCGCGTCGCTGCTGCTGTCGTCGATCATCTACCTGTGGTACTCGACGCCGGTGCTGATCCTGGTGCTGGTGGCGGTGCTGGTGGTGGCGCTGGCGGCCTGGTACCTGCGGCAGTGGCGCCGCGAACGCCAAGCGGTACATGCGAAGGCGTTGTCAATGATTCCCGCTCACGACGGACCGACCGTGGTCGTTACAGATTCTACCGCTGCTGAGGACGCCGAGCTCCTGCATTTGTCACGTTCGCGAACCAGAAGCATCTCCCAGCAGCGGTCGCTGTTGACGGTTCCTTCGGCAGTTCCGGCGGCCTCCTCGGCGGGTTCGTCGTCATCGTCGTACAGCCTTCTGTCGGAGGATTGGTCCATCGACGAGGATGACAGCGACTCTGTCTCGTTGTCCTGGTCGATGTTGTCGGAGTCGCTCGACGACATCGACGACATCGACGTGGACGTTGGCGATGGCCTCGACAGCGTCGAAGGTAAAGACGACAGCGCGTCGCTCAGCAGCGACGACTGGCTGTCGTACAGCAACAGCGACAGCGACAATAGTCGCGGGAGCAGCAATGGATCTCACTATCGACCCACTCCCACACGCTGACGCTCATTCGTTATTTCGGTTCCTTTTTGTTTTGTGTCGCTTTATTTTCATTTTGTTTGTGTCGTTTTTCTGGCGTCGGCGCGGCGCCTGCCGCTCGCCCGCCCGCCTATCAATAGTAGTATGGCTGTTGTTTGTGTGCCATGTTCCTGTGCTGCGGTGATAGACGTCCTTTGTCGTGCGTGTTTTTCGCATCTTTTTCATTTCTACGGCTGAACGGAGGGTGCGACGTGCCGTTGACTGCCGACGTGGATCACGCGACTTGTTTCGCCGCGTTATCTGCCTCGGCGGCGGCTCTGTTCCATCTCCATCGCGTTCTCGACCTGTCGGGCGCGGCGATGCATTAGCAAGTGCTCATAGCTTGATATGCCATCGTCGCGCAGCTTCGGTCCAGTCCTCGCTGGTCCTCTTGTCGGGCGCCGTTGCCATCGCTGTCTGTTGTTGATTCTTGCCACATCTTTCACCATCTCTTTGTCGGACAGGGCTCGTCCTGTGTCTCCCATGAGCACTGCCATGCGAGTTGTAATGTTGTTATAAAAATGCTCTGACCAACTTTGGACTTCGGATGGGTACTTGACGACTAACAGCGATGTGGGTGTGGTGGGTGGTGGGTGGTCTGGCGGTGTGGCGGTGTGGCTGGTCTCAGAGTTGAAACGTCTGCGCTTGGCCAAAATATGCCAACAAGGCCAAAGGCCAGTCTGACCAATGACTGCATTATTATGGATTAGATTGCATATACATCTGCGACGGAATTTTAACAAGCGCGAGATTTCTGAAGAGGTGCCATCTTTCCATCTGCGACAGATTGTTGCGCCAGATTTCGTAGCGTGCCTATTTTTCATTTTGCTGGTTCCGGTGCCGGTTCTTCAACCAGAAATGCTCCGTTGTAGCTGTTGAAGTTGCGCAGAGTTACGCCTGACTCTATGGTGCAGATGGAATCGTTCTCGTATTACGGGATTCGCGTCCTCCAAATTATTTTGATCACAGCCTGCTTTGCTATTGCGCAAGTGCCGGAGGGCAGGCTGTATCCTCCAGTGGCAATAACGACGGGCACGGTGACCCTAACTCGCGAGCACTATGGCGCTGGTTCCTATTCAGTAACTCAGAGTTCTACGGTCGCACTGCAACCTTTCCTTGTGTTCGATCGCGATAGCGCTACGTATTTTTCGACGGACGACCTCTACGCCACCAATGGAGCGTACGGTGGTTCAATAGTCACGACTGATACGCTGAGTGATAGCTACTTTGGAGAATATATCGAGTTCACTCTACCGACCATGGTATATGTTGTGGCTTTGGAGATTCTTCCTCGTCAAGACGGCGACAGCTATCTCTCCGTGAGCCCAACTGGGTTCGTGTTGCTGGGGTACAGCGAAGCCCTCTCGGTGCCGGGCTTCGTGACGATTTTCATTAGCTCTTCGATAACGTGGGATTCGAAGGAATCTCAACGATGGTACCCTTCCGCAACGATCAGTGCGAGATACAGCAAGTTTCGTTTGGTGATTCCTTCGATCATCGGCGGCGCAGACAACAGCCCGTGCCAGTTTGCAGAGCTGTACTTCTACGGTCACGAACAGAAGGTGTACGCGTACCCACCTGGTCAGTTGACATCATCAACCACGTCCTTCTCTGGTGGGTCGTATGGAAACGGTGACTATTCGCTGGTCGCGAGCTCCGACGATGGGGGATACGAGGCTCTCAACGCCTTCGATCAAGCCGATGCGACCGACTTTCACTCTGGACCGTACTACGACGCCACCACTGGTGTGCACGATTGCAGTGCCTCAAGCTATATTGTGTATGGCTACTATTGTGGCGACAGTCTGTCTCTTCTCTTTCCGAACAACTTCTTCGTCACGACGATCGTCTTGACGCCGAGTCTGGAGTTCTACGCCCAACGGTCGCCGCGCAGCTGGTCCCTGGTCGGTGCACTGGACTCGTCTGGGAATTTGGATGATGAACGAACGTGGAACATCATCTACGAGGAGAGAGACTACGTGTCGTGGACCAACGAGTCGCGCGTCATCGCGGTGGACGCCAGCGTCGCCTACAAATTGTTTCGTTTCATTTTCACCGAAGTCGGCAACGCTCTGGCCTCGGGAACGGACCAGAATCGTGTCCAAATCGCCGACATTCGATTGTACGGCTATGAAGAGCTCATGGCGATCCAGGTGTATCCTCCGGGAGGTATGATCATGGATGAGATTGTCTTCCTCAACGCGCAGTACGGAAACGGCGTGTACACAGCTTCCGCTTCGTCGTTGTATTCGACAACAGATTATACGGCGTACAAGGCCTTCGATGGAGATGGAGCTTCATTCTTCCATGGCGCCACTTCCAGCTACGACGGAGAGACGGGGTCCTACAGTGGGTCGATTACGACGACCATCGGCGGCTCGACCGTTGGCGGCGACTACCTCCAGTTGGATCTGCCCGAAGTAGCGGTGATCCACACCGTGACGATCATGCCTCGAAGTGGTGATTCGTACTACCTGCAGCGTTCTCCCAGACGGTGGTCTCTCGTGGGTTCGTACGACGGGACGTCGTGGACGACGATCCACAACGAAAACTCGTCCTGGACTGCGTACGAATCGAGGTCCTTCGATTTTTCGGACAACACCATCGCCTACCAGTATTACCGCCTGGTCGTCATGCAGGTGGGAAATCTGGACAGCGGAGGAGCGGGGCAGTTCGACAGCCTCCAGGTCGCAGAGGTGAAGCTCTACGGATTCACGTCGCTGAAACGCCCCTACCCACCTGTGGCGTTGACGGCCGCGGGGGCGAACACGTTGACTGGTCTCTCGTACGGCAATGGCTACCACTACGTCGCCGCCAGCAGCACCTCGTCGTCGTCTGCCGCCATCTCGGCGTCGGCGGCCTTCGATCTGTCGTCTTCGACGTACTTCGAGTCCGCGGCGGTGTACGACGCCGACACTGGCTTGTACGGCGGAACATTGTCAACGCCTCAAGCGAGCGGAGACAGGTACGGTGAGTATTTGGAGCTGGAGATGCAGTACAAGCTCGTCGTCATCAGCTTGAGCCTCACGGTCGGTCCCGAGTCCTCGACGACATCGCCGTCACGGTGGTCGCTGCTGGGCAGCCAGGACGGTTCGGTCTACACGACCATCTTTACCCAGACTTACGAACTGACGACGGACACCTCCACCTTCACCGTCGGGAGCACCACGAGCTACAAACTGTTCAGGTTCGTTTGTGAGCAAGTCGGGGTCTCGACTGCCACCAGTGTGACCTCTCGGAGCTGGCGGCTGGCCGAGCTCGTCTTGTACGGCTACGAGACGTTCAACGACGTGACCATCGTGAACACTCCGACCCCATCGTCGCTGCCATTGTCAGAGCCGTCGTCACAGCCGTCGTCACAGCCGTCGTCGGTGCCTACTCAGCAGCCCTCGCGACAGCCCTCGTCACAGCCATCGGCTGAACCGTCACGACAGCCTACCGCACAGCCAACGAGGCAGCCGCTCGGTCGGCCGTCGGGACAGCCTTCGCGCCAGCCATCGTCGCAGCCGTCACGCCAGCCATCGTCGCAGCCGTCCTCGCAGCCATCGCGGCAACCGAACGCTCAGCCAACAGCGCAGCCGTCGAGTCGTCCGTCGTCTCGGCCGTCGCGACAACCCTCGTCGCTGCCAACATCGCAGCCGTCGCGCCAACCCGCGACAGAGCCCACCGCTCAGCCATCTGCACAGCCGACTGCTCAGCCTTGGAACCGTCCGTCCTCGCAGCCCTCGTCGCAGCCCACCAGACAGCCAACGGGGCAGCCTACGCACCGGCCATCCTCGCAGCCATCGCGTCAGCCTACGGCATTGCCGTCCTCGCAACCCACCAGACAGCCAACGGGGCAACCTTCGGGCCAGCCGTCCTCGCAGCCATCGCGTCAGCCTACGGCATTGCCGTCCTCGCAACCCACCAGACAGCCAATAGGGCAACCTTCGCACCAGCCGTCGTCACAACCGTCGCGCCAACCCGCGACACAGCCCACCGCTCAGCCGTCCCCGCAGCCATCGCGTCAGCCTACGGCCTCGCCGTCCTCGCAGCCCACCAGACAGCCAACGGGGCAGCCTTCGAACCAGCCGTCGTCACAACCGTCGTCACAGCCGTCGCAGCGGCCATCGCCACAGCCCACATCGGCACCAACGACCCAACCGTCGGCGCTGCCGTCGATGCAGTCCACGACGCAACCGTCATTGCTACCGACCGCGCAGCCGTCGCGTCAGCCATCGCGTCAGCCGTCTCGTCAGCCATCGGCGTGGCCAAGCGGCCAGCCGTCTACGCAGCCCACGACGCAGCCGTCGTCGCTACCGACCGCGCAGCCGTCGCGTCAGCCGTCTCGTCGGCCATCGGCGTCGCCAAGCGACCAGCCGTCTGCGCAGCCCACGACGCAGCCATCAGCATCGCCGAGCGGCCAGCCGTCTACGCAGCCCACGACGCAGCCGTCGTCGCTACCGACAGCGCAGCCGTCGCGCCAGCCATCGGCGTCGCCAAGTGACCAGTCGTCTGCGCAGCCCACGACGCAGCCGTCGTCGCTACCGACAGCGCAGCCATCGCGTCAGCCGTCTCGTCAGCCATCGGCGTCGCCAAGCGACCAGCCGTCGTCAAAGCCGTCGGTCGAGCCTTCCCGTTGGCCGTCAGCGCAGCCCACTGGTCGCCCGACCAATCAACCGTCCACTGCCCCAACGGCTGCCCCTTCGATGGCTCCGTCGTCTCGACCGACGGTGCAGCCCACCGAGCAGCCGACGGGTGCCCCATCGACCGCTCCATCTCAGTGCCCCTCCGCGCAGCCAACAGCGCGGCCCTCTGGTGCACCGTCCGGCTGGCCCACAGTGCAGCCATCGCATCAACCGTCCGCGCAGCCATCCGCT
>SMOI01000827.1:0-10304 GCA_008000375.1 Poteriospumella lacustris | reverse complement strand
GTAGAATACGCTTGAAGATACCCATTTCGGTGGACGATGGACACTCAGCAGTGTAGAGAACAGTGACTTGCTTCCCACCCACTCGTCACTGGCAATCAGCTCGAAAACAACTTGTTGAGAGTCTCGAACGATGGGCAACTTGCATATAAGCAGGGAGTCACTGATGAAGACGGCTTCAATGTCATTCGTGACGTCGCCAACTTGTCGGTATCTGCACGAGTACAGATAGGTAGGCGCATACCCGTTTCCTACTACTTTCAACTCACTTTCACTTTCAATGAAAAAGGCGTTTGCGGTCAGAGACAGCACCTTCCCCGCATCAGAGAACGCAAATGATTGGAGAGAAGCTGACGAAGGGAGGCCACAAATCGTCAACCCTACAGACACTTCCGCAGTGAATTGTGTAGGTAAGGGGCACTGCACAACGCTACTGTTCGCCAACACGCTTGGGAGCTGATCGTTGTCAAAGACACAGCACAATGGCATATGTTCGGAGAAGATTCCATCAAACTGGAGCACATCGACCCCTGTGACACCTTTTCGGGCACGAATCGATTGCACGACCGGCGAATTTTCCACTTCAATGTATCCCACAAAGGCGAAGTCTACACCATTGTTGGAAATTTCCACAGTCTTACGCCCAATCACCAAAGGCGGCACAACACATGTCAATGAAGTCGAAGAGAACATCTCGGCGGTGACAACAACTTGGCCTTCAAATCGGCATGACCAACGACCGAGCAGAGGCACGAAAGATTTCGCTGAAGACACATTCAAAGTCCATCCACCAACCTCGGGACCGAAGGCAGGCTGTAGCTGTAAACCTTGTGGTTCAGCTACAATTGTTAACGAAACTGCATTGGTCACGTAGATTTCTGCCACAAGCAACGACAGTCGCATGGATCCAGACTTCAAAGACGTGGGGGTTTCGCAAAACACCTTTTCTGTTGATACTTCAGTGGCTTTCGTCACAATGTCATCAAACCGACATGCCAATGGCTGGTCCGTTGGAAATCCATTGCCCAACACAGCCAGAACAGACGCGGTGTTCATCACAATACTCGTCTCCAGACTACGAACCCAAGGCTTCGCAATAACTGACAGCTTAGACGGCGCAGCAACTGTCTGGCGATCAAGAACCATCAATTTCGCAGTGGCAGACGTAGTTCCTGCTTGCCGAATTTTCACTTGACAAACAACAAGCGTATCGGTCACAACCGTCGCAGTAAACACTTCTTCGTTGATCGCACATCGGGTGATAGGATACGACGAAAAATGAGAACCTTCGAAGGTGATGTTCACAGCAGCAGCGTCCACAATAGTCGATGGGAAAATGGACGACACGACAGGAACCACCGCGAAGGTGAATTTCACATTTGTCGAGTAGAATGACTTTCCATCCAAACTGACGAACAGGGAAACTGTTGCGGGGACATGAGCAGGAGTTTGGAAGGTCCAAACATTATTTCTGACTGCCCGCGCCACGACAATTGGTCCACTGCCTCCGAAACGTACGAAGACATCAGACGGAATGGCGTCCACCATGCGCATCTCCACCTCTGAGCTTCCCGTATCGTAGCTCACCAGAGAACTGATCGATGACACTTGTGGGATGGAGAACACCTCCACGTTCGTCATGGTCTCGAAGAAGTTCAGATTGTTCGCCGACAATTGCAGCGGATAAATGCCAGCGGCAAGCACCTCCGACACGACGCATACACCTTCAGCGTCTGACAGTACCTGCAACTTCGTTGACATCCGATTCAGTCGACAATACATCGTCGCGTTGCTGAATCCTTGACCAACCACAGTGATGGCCAATGTTCCGTTCTGAACAATGGCAGAGGGAAAGATCCTCGAAACTTGCGGAAGGGCTGTAGCCGTCACGGATGTAGCGAACACCACGCTTTTAGAGCTGTTCGACGTGATCGAGAGTGACCAGAGGCCCGGATCGAGACTGGGTGAGGTGCATCGAGAGCCGCCATATGACGTCAATTTCGTCACGCCGTTCTGCGAGAAAACACAAACACCGTCCAATGCGGAAGAGTCTCCCGTATCAAAATCAATTTGTTCGCTCGCATAAGCATGCACCAGCGATGGAACAATCGATTTGACATACACATTGTCCACGACTGTCACGTCGAATTCTTGACGAACCAGGCGAGTGGTCGTTTCAATGGACAGAACGTGCTTGCCCGGGATCAGCGCATCAAAGGTGCAAAGCAATCGATCGTTGCTAATGACTTGAGCACGGTTGTACAGCGACGCCACTGCACAGTGGAGATCCTCACCAAGTAAAAAGCCTTCACCGTCCACAATAATGACAGCCTGTTGCTGACCCACGACAGGAGTTCTCAAGCTTCGGATAATCGGTCTTGCATACACAGAGAGAGTTCCGTGTCCGATCACACTACGATCACTTCGCTGAATCGACAGTGGGTATGTGCCCTCCATCAATGGTGGTAGCGCACACATCATCTCACCATCCTTGAGAACCACCGGCTTCAATGTCATGTTCCCGAGCACACACGCATACGGTTCAGTAGTAACAGTACCATTGACCACGCTGATGGAAACATCCACTGCTGTTTGAGATGGCACCTTTGAAGGAGTCACAATGGCCGTTTTGTCAACATTCTCAACAAGAATGGTCACTAGGTCTCTCGTATAGTCGAATCCATTGAAGGAGACGGAGACATGCGCAGTCGATAGATCTGTCAATTGTGGGGACAAGCAGGTCACCTGCGCCTCATCAACGAACGCTCCTGCCACAATTACTTGACCAAAGCGACAGAAAACTGGTGCGGATCGGATGAAATTGGAACCGTGCACACGAACAAGATGCCCGCCACTGGAGGTGATAGC
Source organism: Poteriospumella lacustris (assembly GCA_008000375.1). Lineage (NCBI taxonomy): Eukaryota > Chrysophyceae > Chromulinales > Dinobryaceae > Poteriospumella > Poteriospumella lacustris. The sequence continues at coordinate 7,439 of SMOI01000827.1, read as the reverse complement.
GACAGGAGCAATAGATGATACCGTTGGTTGGACGAAGAACGTATACACAGCAGATGCAACAATTCCATTGGACGATTCACCAGCAATGCGCACGAAAACTTCATGGGAACCAGGTGCACCAGACGGTACCACGCATACAGCGTGTCGAATGCTGTTCTTCACCGCAGGGGAAACAACCCCCTCGAAAACACATTCCAAATTGGCGGACGGCAAATCGGCGTCAACATGCCAAGACAATTCACCTCCACCGAATTCTGGCCCCGATGATGGGGTGAGCTCAGCAGTGATACTCTTGTCGTAGACATTGATCGCAACAGCTCCGGACACAAGTCGCACGGACTCACCGGCCGACAGGTAGAGGCTGTTCTCACCTCTCACCGCAAGTGCATCAAATGTGCAGAATGCAAGTGAGCTGCTGACGACTTGCGCTGGCAGGACCAAGGAACTCACGTGACAGACAGTGCTATTCGCTGCGAAGTGTTGCCCCGTCACCTTAAATTGCAACTCAGAATGAGCATTGATCGTCGCTACCCGCGGTGATACCGACTCTAGCACGGGTCCTTGAAGTTGGCCGTGTTGCGTTAACTCGTCAGAGTCTATGGATACACCATTGCCGGACAATGCGATGGAACCATCAAAACCACTGTCAGCGAAGATGCAAACGAGTCGATTTAACACTCGATCGAAAATCGAGGGCACAGCGACTCCATCGGCCAGACATTGCGGAAGGGATTGTGCCACGAACGAAGTCGATTCTTTGAAGGTGACGATCACCAGGGCGTCTTGAGTGTCAAACAGGACGGAGAAATTAGTGGGCGGCCCGTAGAATTCGATGGATTCAGTCGAAAGAATCGCGCCATCCGCTAAAACAGAAATGTCTCCCGCATCCGCCGTGGTGATGGAAGGAAACGAACAAGAATAGAGATCGATGCTCTCCGTCGCGATGGCAGGTGTCTTGAAGTGTCCCTGACCATGAGTGGACAGGAGACAACTCAACTGCGCCGAATGCTTCACAAACACCGAATCGATGAGCGTAAACAGCACGGAAAAGGACTTATTGGCAGGAAAGTGCCTGGTGTTGAACAGTGCACCAGGAGCTTTGGCGTAGACTGGGAAAACCCCCAGCAGTACCTCATTGCCGAACTCTCTTGCTCGCAAATACAGCTCCTGATTACCGTTGGTCGATGGAATCACGTCGCAGAACGTTCTGCCGTTCCGCGAAATCAACGGGAACTCTTCGTCACTCATGACGCAGGCAGCGTTGGTGACGTTGATAGAAGTATCCGACGCAATGACCACTTCTACCTCGTTCATCAATCCGACGAAAAGCGTTGAATTGGCCTGGGCATAAATGCCGGTACTCCACTTCACATCGGTAGTAAACGAGGCGGCCGGTGATGTGAATTGATACGTATCGGCGCCAAGGACGAAGACTTTACGTCCTGCGCTGGATACGACGATATCAAAGTGCACCACGTATTTGCCTGTTGTGGCACTCTCAACCACACGTGAAGGCCAATAGATATGACCTTCAGTCGAAAGATACCAGAGATGCAAGTCAGTGGTGGTGATTGTGGCAGTAACGGGAGTCACTTCACCAACCTTGAAATACTTCGGTGCAAGCAAAGATATTTCTGGTTGGGCAGCCACCTCGACGGAAACTGCGGGTGTGGTGAACACCTGTTCTGCTAGACGATACTGCAAACTCAATGACACGGAGGAGGATTGGATCCCACTGACATCGAGCATACAAATCACTGATGAATTGTGAGCGCGCACGGGTGCCAACGGGACACCATCCACGAGACATTGCGACAGAACCGTACCCGCAGGAGCATCAGAAATAACGAGTTCAACAGTTCCACGAGAATTCGCAAAAACATTAGTCGGGGTAACTTGTGCAATGCACACTGATGGTACGACCGTGATGACTAACGGTGCCTGAACTGTGCGGCAGTAGATGTCTGAAGTGGAACAAACACGAAGATCGAAGTCGCCAAGTGTCTGCAAAGGGGGAATACTGCAGCCGACTTTGGACGACGAAAAGATCGTCGTGGGAATGGTTCCAACGGAAGACAAGACGCACTCGAACGATGCTCCTTGAGTCGTCGTGTACACTTCCACTTGAACATTGGCCGGATGGTTCAAAAAGACCACCGACGATGACGTTCCTTGAAGCACAACATCTGCAATCACTTGACTGTTGACAGGGGCCACAACTTCGTACTCGTCTTGAACAAGAGACAGGGGCGACGATGGCTGCGACACATCAGCTTGTACTCTACAAATCAGCGTCGATTCGGACACGGACAACACTTGTCCGATTTGATTCCCGTGCTTGCAAAGACTGGAAGAGGCCGTTAATCCTCCGAACGAGCCCTCCAAGAGAACATCGGAAGCATACAGCGCACTGAGCAAAGTGGAATTCAGGCGACTGATCATGGGGCGTGCAAACACTTGGAAGTCTTCGATGAACACAACTTGATTCAAGTCATCACCCGAAGATAGCACGACCATATAGACCCCCACCGCAGCACCGGTCGGAACGACCGTCGACACGTGCTGGGTCGATGCAAACAAGTAAGGACTCTCGTACCGCACAGACTCTTCCTTCGAAATCCACAAGAACTTGAAGCTTTCTTCCGCGTCAACGAAGCCATCCCCACTGAAATGAACAGTTCTAATGCTGTCTTGGGCGGCAAAAGCGTATGATCTACTCACACCAGCAACCACTGGACTCGCAGCTACTGTGAGTGTAAACGCTGCGACGGCACCATAACTGTACGAAGCAGAAACTTCGACTTTTTGGACTCCTTTCGGAAGGGCCGGGAAGGAACAAGACAGCGCCACTGAAGAAATTACCTTGGCTGGCACCGAAATCGCTCCGTTTTGAACCGTGCACATGTACGCGGCAGATTGTCGGAAGTTTTCACCAACCACATGGAGCGTGACAGGCGAATTTTCAAACACAACGGTGGGCCACACACGTATCGCACGCGCATCACTTTGAATAGCAATGTCGATACCCGTAGATTTGAATTCGATACCGTCGAAACTGATCATTAGTGGCAAGACAACAGAAACGGAAGAAACGTTGGCCACCGCAGGAATCTCAAAGACGCATTTCAATGAAGTGGAAGACTGTCGTACTGCAAGTCCGAAAAGACCCTGTCCCAATGCGCATCTAGAGGACGACGTCACTGCATCCAGAGGAGCATTACTTCGCACTTCCAAGACTTGCAAATCCTTTCCTGGGTACACTACCGAGGGAGAGGACCACAAGAAGCGGTTGACCCACGCGGTTTTCACATCAACCGTAGTGACAGGCTTATCAAAGCTATTCAATGCGATGGCGACGCTTAATGATCCCGTCGATCCGAAGGAAGCGGGAACAAAACATTCAAATCGACCTTCGCCGAGACGAGAAACAGAAAACGTCGCATCCGCAATCCGACAAAAGAGTGAACGGTCCAGATCAACATCCAATGTGAAGGTCAGTGTAATCTTGTCGTTGTGCAGCTCGCTTTGAAGGGCGGTGACATCGCGTGGAACAATCGAATCCCATACGCGAAGTGGCAATGAATTGCTGACATCAAGAGCTTCAGTCAGAATCACCAAGTGGTAAACACCAGCGGAGAGGTTAGCGACACCGTGGCACTCAACAACAAACTGACTCACAACAACCGCTTCCAGAATGTTATTTCCAAGCAAACAGCGTTTGATATCGGGAGCGAACGATTGCCCCGTCACTCTCAGGACTATTTCGGATCCGGATGACAGTTCTTCCGGTTCGATTGCTGCCAGAAGAGGGATAGAAGATAGCTCCACAGATGACGATAAAGCAAAAGTATCGTTGCCACTGAGATCTTGAATGACCAGAGTCGATTTCGATTTGCTCACACTATCTGCCACGGATATGTTCAACTTGCTGATGGCCGATGACACGGCAGTCACAGTGCCTTCGAATTCCATGTGCTTCGCCAGTTGGCTATTTTCATTCACAGAAAATGCCAAATCGTTGTGCGTCGCCAAATCAAGCAAATTTGTGAAGAATCCTCGATCTGGTTGACTTTCTGTGGTGACTGAGACAGATAGCTTGATAACTTCATCGTCTTCGTAATCCAGCGTCCGCAGCTTGAATGGCGTCATATGCAAAGACGAACCATTAAACTGAAGATCATCTTGACTGGTGACCGCATCCACGCGAATATTTACGAGTACCACGTTTGATACATCAGCCTCCGAAGAATTCAACTCCTGCATCGCGTAAGAAAAGTGATCGAATCCTTCGAAACTCTCCGTGGGTTGGTAGTTGTAGTAACGACAAGACAAGCCGAGTTCGGGGCAGTGAGGAGAAAGTGCGCCATTCTGAGGATGCTCGATAATCACCCAGTTAACTGGAACGTTCCGAGGATTACTTCCATTCAACGCTATCAACAAACTGTCCACTTGATTGACACGAAGACCATAGTCGATAGGAGCTGAAGACGTGGCCCACAGAGCTCCATTCGAGTACGCGTCGGATTGAGCCGAGGATAGATCGAAGCGAAGCTCAGCTTCCCCAACAGATGAATATCCCACTAATCCAAAACCTTCATCGAGAGAAAAGAAAGCTTGAGTGGTGTCCAGAGTTGCACAAGTCGGGATCGCCATGAAGCATTTCGCGACAGACTCTGCCGTCAATGATTCGCTCCAAATACCGAAGGAGTCAATTTCAAGTTCATAGCCATTGATATCTGTCAGAAAATCTTTTCCGCCAAGTTCAACATTTACGTCGGCTTCAGATGATATTGGGCAAACCCCGGCAACATACTTTACCACAGCTCCATCGAAAACAATCGAAATCGAGTTCTCGTCATACGTAAGACCCACAAAAAGCCAATCGGCCTCCTCAAAGTCTACCTGAACAATTTCATCGATTTGCGATCGACAACTTGATGCGTTGTGGTATTTCCACTTAAGGTGTAAATTGCGAATAGGCTGTTGATTCTCGCCAATATTGGAAAAAACATTCAGCTGGGCCGAAAATTGGGAATTGTAGATCTTCATTGCACGGGCGACGTTGAAGGAATTCTTTCGAATCCTCATCCACCCAAGAGCTGAAAATTTTGCGGTATCCGTGAACACAGACAACTGAGGTGCACGAAGAATGATATCATCAGAAACTACTGCGGAGAATCCACTGTTTCCTGTTGACAGAAGCTGGGATGGAGATGCGAACTCGTTGAATAACAAATCCATTTCCGTCTTGCCCAAGTAAGAAGAATAGACGAAAGCATCATCAAGGAAGCCTCGGAGGCCGTAGGGAGCTGACGATAAGCCCAGTTGGCCAAACAAAACTTCACCCAATCCCCACCGTGCCGAATAATTACCAATGGTGTAATGGTTTCCATCGACATAGAGGAAAGCGCTGAGATTGAATTCATCGTAACCGAAGCCAACGAAGGTCCATTCGTTGTATCTCACTGGAATCCCAGAATTCTCCTCGCCGCGACCATCTAAGCATATATGCCACGTATTTGTAGCGTATACGCCTCGAGAGCAGGCAGAATTGACGGATATATTTTGCGAGTGGGAAAACAGAAATCTGAAGAAACAAGTTAAATTCTCCGTCCTCAATTCCAAGAAAGCACAAAGATACTTCTTACCTTTTATTTTCAGAAGAGGTGTCTGTGGAAACCATCTTCACCCACGCTCCGGCAGAAATTTGCGGTAGAACCGTGGGGTCAATCGAGATACCAGAACGTACTGCGTTGCCGCTGTCGAAGAATACACTATATCCCCGTCTGGCATCCAATGAAAATGAAGATTGGTCACTACTATCCCTATATCAAATCAAAATCCGTTTAGTCGATGGCCAGATCAAACGGCAACGACTAGAATACCATTGTTGTTTGCTGTCCAGAAGGACAACATTGTCGCTGTTGCGATCGAAGTTGTACAATCCCACTAATCTTTCCCCGGTCACGAGGAAGTAAGGGTCGTTATTTGACGTAGACTGGAGAGTCACGAAAAATCCAACCAACAAATGGAGGATGAAGCAAAGCGAAGAAGATATCCTCATCCTCTTCACAGTGAAGGGATACAATATCCTGATGAAGAATCCTTTTACGCTGAAGTTAAGTAAGAATGATGAAACAAGAATGAAGATGCTACTACCGATCGATTGGATGGGACCTTCGTTCGCTGATTTCGGGAAAAAAGAACTCAAATCAACTGCTGCTCGACCAATCGTATTTCATTTTGCGGGCAGTCCGAAACGAAACTGAAGTGGCGACACAAGACGACGTATGTGACACAGACAACTATTTCACTCAACAAGTATGTTAATACTAATTTTTATGGCACTTATATGTACTGTACGACTCTGTGGTCTAAACTCGAACAGTAAATGTATTTTTGAGTAAATATATGTCCCTTGTTGAATTTCGTTTGTCTTTCGCGGGCTTTTTCATAAGAGGAAACAGTAAATATTTGCCGTGGGCACGATTGACTAATCTCTCCTTTTTGAGATTTAGATATTTAACGACAGACAGTAAACAGTAAAGTATAAGCACTATAAGCATCAGCTACGCAGAACATGGAAACAACAAAAGTGAAAGAAAAAGATGAAGAGAAATCTCCAAGTCTATATTCTATAGCAGCATCAAGAAAGCTCATTAACTTTTCGTAAAAAATGAATGAGATTCTTGCATACGAAAACGTCAACTCAAACTTATCCGGCATCAGCTCGCCGATCATAAAAACTTGGCGAACCACTCAAGAGCTACTCGATCGGTCCATGCTGATGTCAGGGGTAACACTCCCTCAGGGAAAGCTAAATGACCGCCAACTGCTGTCTTTACCACAACCAACCCAGGTCCGATATCTTTTCCTCGTGTTGGACAATCCTTGTGAGAGCAAATCGGATCGTCCTTCGCCGAAATAGACAACGTTGGGGTGGAAATAAGATGTGCCCGGAAAACTGGGCTGCAGTCGTTATAATATTCCTCCACGGAATGGTACTGGAGAGTACCATGCTCTTGTAAAAGTTGGTGATGCATTTTCTTCGACGATTCGTTGTCAAAAGATTGGGTGATCTCCTCCTCCTCTGCAATAAGTTGATCGAGCACACCATTTCTCTTGGCTCTTTCAACAAGAAAGCTGTTTCCCTCTTTTGTGAGTCCTCCAAAACCATGAAAGCACTCTTCATTCAGCTCGAATATATCTTTGATTGTGAAGAAGCGAAGAAGCGATGTTCGACGGTTCTCAGGGAAATTCTTGAGAACATGGCTGTGCTTCAAGAGATACATCTTGAGGGGCAAAACCATCAACGATGACCATACATCGAACTTTGACTGCTTTTTGGTCCAAAAACTCCATGGTGGGGAGACGCACATGACTGCGTCAAGCAGGGATTTTTCTTCATCTGTTTGACCATGAAAGTCCTCCAAATATTG
>SMOI01000826.1:0-10308 GCA_008000375.1 Poteriospumella lacustris | reverse complement strand
CAGTGGAGTGAGCTTTTGGTCCATCCCATGGATAGGCTGTCGGAGCGCTTAACCAAGGCGATTCCCCGGCGGATGCGTTGGACAAGTTCCTTGTTGCAGCGACCTTTGACCGAGTTGTCCGCCAAAAGTTGAACGCGATACTCACTATCAGCGATGTAATGAAAGTTCCGACGATCTGAACTGGCAGGCAACCGGTAAGCAAGGATCCACTGAAGAGCGTGGTAGATTGCACTGAGCTCAGGCGCCTAGCCAGTGCTGCTCCTTGGGATCTGCTATCACCGGACCCCAGGAATCTATAAAATACCGTGGGTTTTGAAATCACCCTAGGTTGGTGAGGCTTGAAGTTGCGGTGAAAGTAGCGGGGAAGGGCAGGGTATGCTGAAGGTAAAACAGCCGCCTCTAGACATTTTGCCTCCTTATGTATATTCCAAATACCATCTATCACGGTGAGGACAGCTTCGATCGCCTCCGCCGTTTCTTTTTTCAAAAGATATACTTAGCTTAGAGAAAAACATGCGAACATATCAATCACTAAGCACCCTTATGAGCCAGATTGGCAGATCCCGCTAGGGGTAAGGGCAAGCGGACTGTGAGTTCTAACTACCTGTCCTGAATAATCCTCCCGTCACCGACTAACGACCTAGTCTCGACCTCTACGTCTAGTGACTGTGGGGTAACCTCCCCAGCACTCCCCACTGTGACCTCCACGGTTTCTCCAGCTGGTTGGGGGTCTCGTACCCGGAGCACGTGAGGGCTCCTCATGTACTCCTCGTTACGACTGGCAAGCATATCTGCGGGGAGTCTCTGTCGCCCTTGGGATTGGGTCTGTGGTGTTCGATCTTGGTCGCGTTCCCCCCTCTCATCTTTTGCGAGGGTCAGCTCTGGGGCACTGGAGCCGAGGAGGGCAAACCACTGCCGAGTTGCTGCCAGGCTCTCAGATTTCCTGGTGGTGGCGGCGGCCAGCAGCTTCTTGCTGATTCTGCTCCCGCTCAGGCTCGAGGCGTCCGTGTGGGGCAGGGTGGCTTGGGCAAGAGGGTTTAAGTGTCGCTGTCGCGGGTGGGTGTCGTGCTCCCGAGTGTTGGCGCTGGGCGGGGGGGGTGCGTCCCTGGGCTTGACCGCAAGTGGTTCAGGCCAGACGGGCTGGGCGTTGCCTGCCGACCTGGGGCGCTTGTTCCGGGCGGGTGATCCCTGTGCACTTTCTCCCGCGTCCTGGTGGGTCCGACAGTCTTTTGAAGGTGGTGCGCTATGGCGGCCGCCAGGTGTTCCTGGTCGCGGAGGCGCTTGTTGAGTACTGTTGTTAAAGTTAGGGTGATTATCATTGCAGGGGACAGGATAAAAATGCATGCTAGGGTGAACGTAGGGTACATTAGCATGCTGCGTGGTGGTGGGCATGGGTGTGACAGTGTCATGGTTGTGGATTGAGACAGGGACCCTTTGATCAGACACTGGGCGGAGGGCCGGGTGGGGGAAGCTGTCCAGGTGGACCGAGGCGTCTAGGTCGTCATCCCAATCTGGCGGGTAATGGAATGGTTGCGTTTGTCGCGCGTCCTCGTCGGTCGGCGGATCTGGTGTCGCGGAGTACTCGGTGAGGTCCATTAGGCGACCCTGGTCTGCGAGTTTGTCCGCATCGCGGTTGCGCCTACTGTCTCTCGAGGCGTCGGTCCGATGAGCTTTAACCTTGCGGAACTGGACGGTGCTCCCCTCTCTTCTGGTGAGGGCAAGTTGGTCGTACGCCCACTGGATGAGTGTCCCGTTGCGGATGCGAGAGCTGTCCCTGCCAGGCATGACGTCCACCGCGTCGATCCCGTAATAGCTATCCGAGCATATTTCGTAACTGAGGGCGGGGTCGATGGGCTGCTGGTGGATCCAGGTTAGGGCTTCCCCAATGGCTGTGACCTCGGCAGTGTTGTTGCTCTTGTTCTTGGCGCCGTGGTAATGGATGTCGTCCAGGTCCATCATGAGAAAGTTGTTCCGTTGACATAGGACTCTGTCGTCCGTCTGGGTAACTGCAATGAAGCCCCAGCCAGCTCTGGCCGGGAGGTGTTGGGGGGGTTCTGCCCTGGTGTAGGATCCGTCCGTGTAGACACTGATGAGTTCTGTACCCTCCGCATGGACTCGGTCCCGGTGGCGCTGTAGCTCCAGTGCAAGGCGAAGTTGGTTCGCTACCACCGCTGCTGTTTCATCTGGAAACCCGCGGAGTTTCCCTCCTGAAACTTGAAAGATTTGGGACTTGGCCAGGTCGTAATCTGCATATACCCCACACGCTTTACCCCGATAGACGACGAACCATTTCGAGCCTTTGGGAAGCTCTTCAGACCAGCGGCGAGCGGAGGGGTCAAGCATGTGGCGGCGTTCTTCCCAGATGGCTGCTCGAAGGTGGTTTAGATGGCGAATGTGGCGGAGAAAGGTTGCGTCAGCGTCTCTGTCCGAGGGACGCTCAAGGTGCATGTACGCTATTCGGAGGCGTTGTTTCTGGATCCGCGTGAGGTCACCCAGTGCAACTCGATATCCGTCCGGTTCTTCGTAGAGCTCAAGGAGCAGTTGTGCCAGGGCTCTTTCCCCATCGGGTAGTTTCTCCCATGTGTCTTTTATTGCTGCTATCCCGAGGGTGCGAGCGCGAAGAAGGTCCTCTCCGGGGCATTCCCGATAGAGATGGTCGTACGAATCCATGCTAACCTTGCAGAGTTTACAGTGTCCTTCCTCTCGCCAGGCCTCAGTGTTGGGGATGAGCTGTTTGACCCGATTGCTTCCTACGCTCCAGTTCCTGCGGTGCACCTGCCGGAGCCGGTGACCTCTTTGACCGATGGAGGATTCGGGGATACAGTGAACTCGGGCAGCAAGCTTGAAGGTGTTGTCGTGCCAGTAGGGGGACTCTCCCCTGCTGTACCTGCTGCAGTCTCGCGTGTGGAGGGCGCGGATGCGACGTGCTTCCGTGGTGACGTCCCCAACTGGGGCCATTTCGAGCTCTCCGGTGCGGCTGCAGATTGGCAACCATTCGTCCCCTTGGGCTTCTGGGGGGATGAGGGAGCTAAGGGCTTCCGTGACGACGGAGCCGGGAGATGGGCCTGCATCTTCCTCATTCCAGTTCCCTGTCCAGAAGCTCCCCCATCTATCTTGTTTCCAGGACGCTTTGTAAATGGCAAGTCGAGACAGTGGTAAGCAGAGATGAAAGGTTATGTTGGGGCCGGCGAGCTCATGGATTCGGCGGAGGAGGGCAAGTTGAGTGACATTCTTGAGCCTCGTTTTGGTAGTCCGGAGCAGTCGGGCTAGGAGCGATGGGTGAGGGACATGGATTCGAGTCCCCTCGTCACTGAGCCGGTGATCGTAAACTGCTCGGAGGGTGAGCCCGTAGAGAAGGGTCCGGTAGGAGGATGCATGAGTGAGGTCCGGGCCGGTAGTGGCTTGGAACCTCCTTAGGCGCCATTCTCCTGTAGTGTAGTAGGCGATGCTCCCCCTCATAGGTGTGGGTCTGTCGTTGAGTTGGTCCTGAACCATGGAGGGGGCGTGATGATGCCCGACGTAGATGTCGCACGGAGGAGGTGGGGCAGTGAGGGGGCCAGGCGCTCCCTGAGTGTGCGGGACCTGGAGGCTCGGAGGGGGAGAGCGGGTGATGCTCGTAATGTAGCTGCTCTTTCGGGTGATGCGGGAGTCCTTCCGGGTCTGTAGCTGCTGTTTGGTAAGTCGAGACGTCACATGGAGACGACGAACTTCTTGTCCAGGGGGAAAGAAGTCAGTGAGGGTCCCGGAAAGCACTTGAGGGCGTTGCGAGAGTGAAATGCAGTTTCCTGGGCTAGCTTGGAGCGCTTCCAGGGTCCATCGGTAGATCTGAATGGCCGCCGGGGCCCCGTCCTGTGGCAGAGTGTAGTCTTGTATGGAGAAGGTTGTACCAGGAGCGCCTAGGGTCGTTCCCGGTGGTTGCACGTGCCAGATTTGGCCTCTGCCAAGGAAGGGGGAGGTCATGGCATTGATCGGGACCTCTGGTAGCTCCTTCTGGAGCCATTCCGGGATGGTGGGTTCTGTTCTCCAGGTGGTGAGTCGAAACTCTGGGTCAAGGGTGACGAGATCCGCACTGCTACTGATGTCTTCTGTGGCGAGATATCTTCTCTGTGAGGGGGTCAGTCCTGCTCTCCAAGTGGGGTCGGTGAGTGTGTCTCGCAGGGGTATGTCACACGCTGTCCCTTGCGTTAGGATGGTCCCTCCCTCGAGTGTGTATTCTACTATGCTCGAGATCCAGAAGCCTGGTCGAATTCGAGTCAGGCAGGGGGCGCGCCCCATTGCATCCGTCATACCACGTCTTTCGATCGCCGCCGCCGCCCATCGGGTGTAGTGGTCTCCGTGTTCGTGGATCCGCGCCAGCAGGGAGAGCTTTCGATCTTGAATTACGTGGGAGAGTCGGGGAAAACCGTATCCTCCCATGGTGCACGGTTGGAATAGAGCCTCCGCTTGGGAGGTTCTCATGTTTTTGGAGATGTGTCGGTAGGTCCGCGCAAAGAGGGAATCCAGGGCTCTGGTCTCGTCTAGTGACCACTGGGAGAGTCCTCCGTAGTAAGCCACCTTGGAGATTATGGCTCCTCGAAGTACCTCTGCAATCGCTTCAGCCGAGCCGCGGGCGCTTCTTACTCTTCGTAGCATGGTCTGGAGTTCTTGGTTTATTAGTTCCAATTGAGTTCCCTGCTGATCTCTCTCCGTGGTATCATACCATACACCCAGGCTCTTGAAGCAATGCTCCTCTTTGAAAGGGACCCAAGTGGCCTTCCAGTGGGAGTCGTGGATCCAGAGCCCTTTGTCTGATGCGGGTTGGCGGAGGTCGTCTTGCCATCCACGAACGTGGTATGTGCGGAGTTTGTGCTCCGCAATGCGCATGCCGGTGATGGCTGCATACCCCGCTACCAATTCAGCCTTCCGTTGGAGTTGAGCGAGTGTCGCCGCGAACGATTGTAAATCGTCTGCAAAACATACGTCGGGGGCAGCATACTGGGTTCCGTTGGGTCGGCGCAGGCGGAAGCCCCCGAGTGGATCGTCATCTTCGAGTACTGAGAGGAGGATGTCGAAGACCGCTACCCACGTGAGAGGGCTGCTGACATCACCTTGCCCGCATCCCATTTCGGCGTCGAAGTCCAGACCTTCGAGTCCTTTGATACCGTCTTTGATCCACTTGGAGAAGGAGTGACCCGTGCGCACGACGGTGTGGTTGCCAAGATCGAGCAGAATCAGCCATTCAACCAGGGGGGCGGGGACACCAAGACGTCGCCAGGCCAGCCGAATCAGCCACTTCCCGACGGAGTCAAACGCTTTCCGGATGTCCCAGCTGGAGCCGAATAGTGTGCGCTTTTCATCAAAGGCCGCTTCAAGAGTGTTGATGACTTGGATGTTGGCAGAGTCCGTCCCGCGCTGTGGAAGGTAGGCGTGTTGCGTGGCTCGGAGGACTTTGTGCTTGAGTAGTACTGACGTTATACTGCCCATGACAAGGGTTGTCCAAATCTTCCGTAGTACGTCGAGAAGCATGATGGGTCGGAGGTCGTCGATGGTGGACCCGCCCGTTTTGAGCAGCGGGACCAACCATCGCCACTGCCATTCCTTCGCAAGACCGTGATGGGTCCAGAAGCCTACCATGCATTTGTAGGCCGCTTCTCTCCATTCTACCGGCCACATCTTGACGGTGTGGTATGTGATGCCTGAGGGCCCTCCTGCCGTCCCACCAGATTTCTGTTTTAGGCTCTGCTCGAATTCCAGGAAAGTTGGGCAGTAGCCGTTCATTTCCGTGAGTTCGGCTTCTACATGCTCCCGATGGCGAACGGTGGTCATGGCGCGCCAGAGTTGTTTTAGGATGGATCTGTCCTCCGCGTCGGGAGTGTGGTGATGAGCGCAGTGTTTTCGAAAGGTCTCCCAGTTTTGAATGTTGTCCCAGTTCAGAGGGGTTGTTGGGTCGGAGCTCTCCGGGTCTGGCGTTGGGGCGGCAAAGGCTTTTGTGAAGTGAGCTTTGAGCACTGCTTCAAGCTCTTCTGCGGATTCTGGGTACCAGGGGTCGCCCGTAGTGGGGTGTTTGTATGCAATGTCCTCTACTGCAGAGGAGGCCTGGCGGCCTTTGCCCATGATAGAGTCATAAGAGCGCTGCAGCTTCCCTTTCTTGCGCTCAGCCTCCTTCTGTGCCTGGTCCGCTGAGGCGGCGATTCGAAATTCAGTCCTTTTCCGTCCTGGGGTTGCCCGTTTGATCGCACGTAGGTCTACGATGCAGCGCTGCCGGAGGGAGCTGGGATTGTGAAGGTCAGTGGTTCTCCAGTCCTGTATGGAGGAGCCGAATGTCCAGATTTTGGGGTCGATTTGTTTTACCCCATTCTCCTCTGGCCACTTGAGACCTGTGACTTCCTCCTCCCAGGTGGTGGTGACGCGGAGGATACCTTCCTCTCGTTTGTCGAGGGAGTCCCAGTGGCATTTGCTGTTTGGACCGCCCGTCCCTAGGTGCCATTGTATGCGTCGTAGCATGTTGGTTTGGGCTTTGAGTCCAGCCATCATGGGGCTCCATCCGTCCTTGTGGGGGCTACGCACCGACTTCTTCCTCCTTTTTGGTAGTGATTTTAGGGAGGTGCCGAGAATGGTGGTATAGGCTCGCTGGCACTCCTCAAGAGTGGGGTTGGTAGGGAGGTCGGGCATCACTGTCTCGCGCATCCGGTGTTGGAAGTCGGAGACCGAGTAGAAGTCCGGTTTTACATCGTGCCGTGGAAACTGTACACTGCCTCTGGGGATGGAGCCTTGGCCGTGAAGCCGGGAGAACGCAGTGGCGGCGAGCCCGAGGATCACTGGACGGTGGTCCGATATGTTGAGCCAGAATCCACTGTGATCAATGCCCAGGTAGGTCGGGTTGATGTTAGCCGACCCTTTGGTGAGCAGGTGGTCAATCCAGCTTGTCCCCTGTGTCCCATCTCTGGAGAAGTGGGAGATCCATTGCTCCGGGGGGGATTCCCCCATGCCAAGGGAGGAGGTGGGGTGACGCCAGCTGGATTCGCGGGCCCACGCTTTTAGTCCTTTCCCATGGGCTCCCAGGGTTTTGCCCGGTATCGGGTCCCAGACGCTGTTGAGGTCTCCCGCGAGAATGGCGAGTCGGTGAGGCTGCGCACAGTATGAGTCGCTGATCTTGTCGATACAGATCTGGAGGTAGTCTTTGGGGTGGAGCGGCAGATGCTGCTGACTTGCTAGTTGGAGGAAATTCGGTGATGCCGCAAGTTGTCTTCCCAGGCTCCCTTCCAGAGCATTGTCTGGGGGCCAGTAGGTGCCAATTATTTTGAGGCCGAACCCGGCTTCTCGGCTGGTGATGGTGATCGAGCTGAGCACCCCTAGTCCGGTAGGGTCCGGGGAGAAGTCGTGTGTGTAGATCCCGAGTCTGTGGTCGGTGAGGAACATTTGGCCTCCCACTCGAACGGCTTTCTTTTCTCCTTTGGCGTTCAAAGGCGCCGCGCCTTCGACATTGAAGAGCTTGGCTTGTCGGCCGAGTCGCTTTTTGAGCTGCTCCCCGTAGTAGCGTGCTTGGGTCTGGGCGCATCTGGTGTCCTGGAGAACCAGAACTCCAATACCTTGAGTGTCCATGTAGGCGAGCAATTCTTCAAACTTGCCCCCGTCCAGCCCATCCACGTTGAGAGATACTATTTTTACGTCGTGGTCTTTCCACTGGCCGACTTGCACACCATCGAATTCAATTCTGGTAGGGAGGTTTGAGGTATGCTTCCAGTACGCAGTCAGTTTCTGCCTTTCTGGGTGGCTTGGGACAAGGGCGGTGTGGGGAGAGTCTGAGTCACTGGGTTGGGGTGTGGGCCACGTGCCGTGAGTGTGGTCCCCTATCTTGATGAGATGAAGCTTGGGGAGGCGTCGAAGAACGGAGAGGTTGACCTCTGGCGAGTAGCGTCCTGCCAGCTCTCCAGTTTCGGTGAAGACTGTAATTCTCGCTTGTAGGGAGAGGGCTAGGCTGCCGAGGATGAGAGCATTGGATGTCTCGCCCAGCATGGAGCGTTCGAGAAGTTCTGCTGAGAAGTCCGCGCCTTTGGCCAGTTGTTGAAGGGTGGTGCGCAATGTGTTGGCGCGGAGCACGGAGTTTGTCCAGTGCTGAGCGGCTACTTGTAATGTGTCGGCCCAGATGCGAAGGGCAGAGGGGTCCCCCCGGTGATAGCTGAGGGTTGCGGCCAGGAGTAGGTCACTCGTCACATTTAGTCGGGGCAGTACCATCAGTTTCATGTAGAGGAGATGGGACGCAAGTCCCGTTTGTCCATGAAGCCCCGGGTCCAGTGCTTCCTGTGAGACCGCCATGAAGAGCTGGTGTCTAGTGTGGGATATCTGAGGGAGTGTTTGCCAGCGTTCGGGAGCCTGTCCCCAGAAGTGGGTGGGCTCCAGGGCCTCTGGATTTCGCAGGGGGTCAAGTCCTATCGTGGGTTTCTTGCCCCTGCCCTTCTCGTGTCTCTGTTTCTTTTTGCCCATGAGAATGGGGGCCGTCGGTCTGGGTGGTCGTTTAGCCGCGGGAGACGGAGGGGGGTGCTTTCGCTGTGAGCTCTCTTCACGGCGCAGAGGAGGTCTGGGGGCTTTTGCGAAGAGAGTCTGGCCCTGCTCTCGGAGTATTCGTTGAAGGTCGAGTGGGGCCGTAGGGGCCGTTGAGCGGGATACACTGGGGTGGAAGATAGCAGCAAACGGGGAGAGTCGCGGTGGCGATGGACTTCCCTGGGGGGCAGCGGGGGCCCCCGTGGAGCTATTCCCAAGAGGTAGCGGTGGACCGTGGTTGGGTCTGTAGATTCCCTGCTGGTTGGCGATGTTGCGTGCTTCGGTGACAGTGAGGCGGTACCAGGGGGTGGTGGAGTGTTTCCCGCCAATAAAGTTTCGTTCATGGTCGGAGCTAGTGTCCAGAGACGTGCTTGTTGGCAATGGAATATGGCTGCTCGTGGCAGGAGTGGAAAGGGCTCCTGGTGGGGTCATGGAGTAGTTGAGAGATTCTTTTGCCGTCACCTGGGGGCTGGGAGTCCCTGGATGAGGAAGGGGTGCGTGGAGGTACCTATAGACTGCGCTTGTGTCTGAGTCCGAGTCTGTGGGGTCCTGGGCATAGCTATGGAGGAGGAGGCAGGCTAGACCTTGGATATTCTGAGCAAGGCTGGGTATTCCGTCGGCTGGGGTGGGACATACTCTGAAGTGCGAGCCCTGGAGGACTCCGTTGAATCGGTTGGGCGTGAGGGCGACCGTCAGTTCGGCGTAGGAGGAGGCCATCTGTTCGCCGACTTCAGAGGAGCCTTCGAGCACCATCCAGTTCTCCCAGTTTTGGGACGGTGTTTCAGGCTGGGACCACATGGTGGCTCGCCCGCGTGGGGTGAGGACGGAGAGGATGTCGTCGATGGTAAACCAGTGGCGGTGGTCTAGCATCGGTGTTGGTCGAAGAGTGTAGTCCGGTAGGCTTTCTATCCACCGGAGTGTGCCCTTGGTTTTGGCTTGTATGTGTGAAGGAACGGACAGGTCGTCTGCCCAGCTGTGCAGTATGTCCAGGAACAGTTGGTGACGACCTGGCGACTGGAAGTACCATTCAGGAGGGAGGTAATCCGGATATTGTGATCCGCAACTGGCCACTAGTGCGCCGAATTGGAGTCCGCAACTGCCGTCCGGGTTACAAACTGAGCCGAGAGACTGAGGAATGAACGCTGAGCAGCCTAGTCGGACTCCGCTCTGCTGGAGCCATCGGGTGAGATCGCCGAGCGCGTGTGATGGTCGGATCTCTACGGATGCGACTGAGCGGGACCCATGGATCCAGAGTCTGTACCCGGAGCCCTCAAGGACTAGGGGCCGACGGAAAAGGTGGTATGGTAGCGTCAGTAGGTCCTCCGTGGGGGGTGACTCAAGAAGACATGGTGACGGGGGCGTCTCGTTATCTGCGGAGAGTGAGCGAGCTGACTTTGTCAGAACCAGGTCCCGGTTAGGGGAATTTGGGGGCATGGTGGGAGGGAAGGCGCGGAGCTCAGAGTGTGCCGGCAGGGGATCCTGCCCTCTATGAGAAGAAGCGGTCTGCACTGTTGTGGTTCGGGTCTTGAAAAGGGGTGGCAGTTTGCGTCCTTTCCGGTTGTGTTTGTTGCGGTCGGTGGGTTGAAGCCTCTCGTTGACTAGGCTGTGAAGGGCGACGTGCGGTTCATTAGAGCTGGTGAGGCTCTTTCTGTTTGCTAGGATTCTCCTTCGCATGCGAGTTAATTCCGTGACGGGAATAACTATCGTATGTCCCCTTGCCCGGATGGCCAGTGCCAAGGGGTCTTCGTCTGTTGGTTCTGTCCCCCCCACCCGGATGGCCGGTGCTAC
>SMOI01000825.1:0-10329 GCA_008000375.1 Poteriospumella lacustris | reverse complement strand
TAGAAAAATTTGTTTATTTTACTTTTTTCCAAAAATTAAAACAAACAAAAGATTAAAAAACTTGACAGAACAAAAAAAGTAAATTAAAATAGGACTTGTCGGTCCTGCTAAATATATTGATCAAATTATTAATAATAAACTTCTTAATATTTTTCAAATAAAAATTCGAAACTGTATAATTAATTATTTCTTTAAATTTTTTTTTTAATACTACTGCGAAGCGAAGCGGAGCTTATTCTATTAGTGAAACTCTACTTAATGTCTTAAAATCAATTCGGTTATAAGCATTCCTTTTTTAATATTAAAAGTTGTACAGAATCATTCACATTTAAGAAATTAGAGATCATATTCTTATGTGAAAAAATATTTACTATAAAGTTTATTTAACTTTTTAATTTGGTCTATAAAAAAAGATGGAAATTGAAAATTTAATCTATTGTAGGTGAATTATATCTCTCTGTAGAATTTATATTAATTTTTTTGAATCTCAATTTCTGTTTATTTAAGGATTTTAAAATTCAACTAGTTAGTTTTTTCTTCCCAAAAAGTCTTGGTGAAAGATTAAATTAAAACTTCTCCAGTTTGATGAGTACCGGACTATAAGTTTTTATAAGAGCATTTTATACATATGATCTTATAAATATATTTTATTTTCATTCTTTTAGCCTGCTTTAATAAAAATTAGACATAAAATTAAGATAAATTTAGAATATATAAGCTATAGACAGTTTGAGGAATTAAAAATTAAGAAGAGAATCTATAGACTGGTTCTTCTAGAAAAAAGAACAAGAATTTTTTAGAAAAAAAATTGCAAAATAAATCTTTCAAAAACTTAATTCTTTGATTCAAATTTGGGAAAACTTTAAGTGTTTCAGAAATGAAAAACTTAAAAAAACAAAAACGATTTCTTTTTCAAAAATATGACAATTACAATTGGGCAAGAGAAAGCAAAAGAACAAGGGATTTTTGGCTTAGTTGACGATTGGTTAAAACGTGATCGTTTTGTATTCGTAGGATGGTCAGGTTTACTTTTATTCCCATGTGCATATTTAGCACTTGGAGGATGGCTTACAGGTATAACTTTTGTAACTTCTTGGTATACACACGGCTTAGCAAGCTCTTTTTTAGAAGGATGTAACTTTTTAACTGCAGCAGTGTCTTCTCCAGCAAATAGTATGGGGCATTCTCTTTTATTACTTTGGGGTCCAGAAGCACAAGGAAACTTTACTCTATGGTTTAAAATTGGTGGGCTATGGACATTTATTGCATTACACGGAGCTTTTGGTTTAATTGGTTTTTGTTTACGTCAATTTGAAATTGCACGATTAGTAGGAATTCGTCCTTATAACGCTTTAGCTTTTTCTGGACCAATTGCAATTTTTGTTTCAGTGTTCTTATTATATCCTTTAGGGCAAGCAAGTTGGTTTTTTGCACCAAGTTTTGGAGTAGCTGCAATTTTCCGTTTCTTATTATTTTTACAAGGATTCCACAATTGGACCTTAAACCCTTTCCATATGATGGGGGTAGCAGGAATTCTTGGAGGAGCTCTATTATGTGCAATTCATGGAGCGACTGTAGAAAATACATTATTTGAAGATGGTGATTCGGCAAATACATTCCGTGCCTTCACACCAACTCAATCCGAAGAAACTTATTCAATGGTAACAGCGAATAGATTCTGGTCTCAAATTTTTGGAGTAGCCTTTTCTAATAAACGTTGGTTACACTTCTTTATGCTATTTGTTCCAGTAACAGGTCTTTGGGCAAGTGCAGTTGGAATTGTAGGATTAGCTTTAAATTTAAGAGCTTATGACTTTATTTCACAAGAATTACGAGCTGCTGAAGATCCCGAATTTGAAACATTCTATACAAAAAATATTTTATTAAATGAAGGTATTAGACTGTGGATGGCTGCACAAGATCAACCACATGAAAACTATATTTTCCCAGAAGAGGTATTACCACGTGGAAACGCGCTTTGATGATCTTGAAATAACAACAGATAAAACGATTGAAGCTACTGGATTTGCTTGGTGGGCTGGGAATGCTAGATTAATTAATTTATCTGGAAAATTACTTGGTGCTCACGTAGCACATGCAGGTCTAATGGTATTTTGGTGTGGAGCCATGACATTATTTGAAGTGTCTCATTTTATTCCAGAAAAACCTTTATATGATCAAGGATTTATTCTTTTACCTCATTTAGCGACATTAGGTTGGGGAGTTGGACCTGGTGGAGAAATTACAAGTATTTATCCTTATTTTGTAGTTGGTGTTTTGCATTTAATTTCTTCTGCTGTTTTAGGTTTTGGTGGAATTTATCATTCCTTATTTGGACCAGATACCTTAGAAACAAATGCTCCTCTATTTGGATATGATTGGCGTGATAAAAATAAAATGACAACGATTTTAGGAATTCATTTATTTTTATTAGGAATTGGAGCTTTCTTATTAGTTATTAAAGCAATGTACGTTGGTGGAGTTTATGACACATGGGCACCAGGTGGAGGAGATGTTCGTTCGATTAAAAATCCGACATTAAACCCACTTGTTATCTTTGGCTATGTTTTCAAATCTCCTTTTGGAGGAGATGGTTGGATTATCTCAATTAATAATCTAGAAGACTTAGTTGGTGGGCATATTTGGGTAGGAATTCTATGTATAACAGGAGGAATTTGGCATATTGTTACTAAACCTTTTGCTTGGGCAAGAAGAGCTTTTGTTTGGTCTGGAGAAGCTTATTTGTCTTACAGCTTAGCTGCTTTAGCAGTAATGGGATTAACTTGCTCTGTTTTTGTTTGGTATAATAATACAGCTTATCCTAGTGAATTTTTTGGACCTACTGGACCAGAAGCATCTCAAGCCCAAGCCTTTACTTTCCTTGTACGTGACCAAAGACTAGGAGCTAACGTAGCTTCAGCACAAGGACCTACAGGATTAGGAAAATATTTAATGCGTTCTCCAAGTGGAGAAATTATTTTCGGTGGAGAAACAATGCGTTTCTGGGATTTACGAGCTCCATGGTTAGAACCATTACGTGGACCTAATGGATTAGACTTAAATAAAATTCGAAATGATATTCAACCATGGCAAGAAAGACGAGCTGCTGAATATATGACACATGCACCTTTAGGATCTTTAAATTCCGTTGGTGGAGTAGCAACTGAAATTAATTCAGTAAACTATGTCTCTCCTCGTTCTTGGTTAACATCAGCTCATTTTATTTTAGGATTTTTCTTATTAGTAGGTCACTGGTGGCATTCTGGAAGAGCTCGTGCAGCTGCTGCTGGATTTGAAAAAGGAATTAATAGAGAAACAGAACCAGCACTTCAATTAAAACCGATTGATTAAAAGTTCTATTACAAAAAGGTAAATAAAAAAATTTAATTTATTGAATTTTTGACCTGAAAAATTGAAAGAACGAATTTTTTTCGTTCTTTCAATCCAATCTGAAAAAAGCTTTTTATTTTAACTTTTACCATGACTTTTTTTTTTCTTTTTTACTAATTTTTTCTTTATTAACTGAATAGGAAATTAAAAAATGGAACAACGGAAAAGTCCTTTTCACCCAAAACTGCTTACCTTGTCATACTGGAGGAAATAATATTATTCTTCCAGAAAAAAATTTAAAAAAAGAAAGTTTAGAAGCAAATGGAATGAAAAATCTAAAGGCAATTACCTATCAAATTTTAAATGGAAAAAATGGAATGCCTGCCTTTGGGGGTCGTTTGACAGAATCTGAAATTGATGCAATTGCTCTTTATGTTTTCGAAGAATCCGATATGGATTTTAAAGACACAAAATAATTTTGATTTTATCTTTTTTTTTGTATACTTTCTAAAACTACATAAAAGGCAGTTAGCTCAGTGGTAGAGCGTCTGCCTTACAAGCAGAGGGTCACAGGTTCAAATCCTGTACTGCCTAAATTCTGGCTGCCTAAAAAAGGCCGAAATTCGATACTTTTTTCGAAATTCGACCTTTTCTATGAGTTTTTTTTTTCTAGATTAGAAAGAGCTTATCGTCTAATGGATTAGGACGGAAACCTTCTAAGTTTCTAATGTAGGTTCGAATCCTACTAAGCTCATTTTAAATTTTGACTACGGAGAAAATACGTTGAAAAGTTTGTTGAATTTTTTCACCTGAATTGACCGATTCCATTGGATCTCGACGTAGACGATGTCTTAAACATAAGGAAATAGTTCGTTGAATATCTTCAAGAGTAACTTCCATTCGATTTTCCAAAGCAGCCATCGCTTTAGCAGCACGAGTAGACACGATATCTCCACGTAAACCTTCAATTTCTAATTCACTACAAATTTGTGAAATTTTAAATTGAAAATCGGAAGAAATTTGAACTTTACTTAAATATTGCTGAGCACGAATTAATTGATTTTGAATTCCTTCCTGTTCTTTTTCATATTTCTCAAACCAAAGTTGAGGAGATTGATCAAAACTCATTCTTTCTTCTACAATCTTAACCCGTAACTTCGGATCTCGAATTGTCCGAATTTCAGCATGCATGCCAAAACGATCTAATAATTGAGGTCGTAATTCTCCCTCTTCTGGATTCCCTGATCCAATTAAAATGAATTTAGCTGGATGTTTAATCGAAATTCCTTCTCGTTCGACTGTATTCCATCCTGAAGCAGCCGAATCTAATAGAACATCGACTAAATGATCATCTAATAAATTAATTTCATCTACATAAAGTAATCCACGATTAGCACGAGCTAATAAACCTGGTTCAAAAGTGTTTGAACCACCAGAAAGAATTTCTTTTAAATTGATAGTTCCACAAACTCGATCTTCGGTCGCACCTAAAGGTAATTCAACCATCGGAATTTGAATTTTCTCAGTTTCATATTGTTGTTCGGTAGAGATGCTTTTTGGATCAGTATTAAAAGGATCATTTTTAATAATCTCAATTTCTGGTAAAAGATCCGCTAAGGCACGAATGGTTGTCGATTTCCCTGTACCTCGATCTCCCATAATCATAACACCTCCTATTTTGGGATCAATGACATTGAGTTGTAAAGCAAGTTTCATTTCAGATTGCCCAATAATTGCAGCAAAAGGAAAATTGGTGAAATTTTTTAAAAATGTCATAAAAAGTCTTTTTGAAAGGTTTTCAGAAAAAATTGAATTGTCTAATTCGATTGAGATAAAGCAATCCCTAATCGAATCGAGAGCGTTAAAAGAATAAAACCAAGAAACAGAGCAAGATAAATATTAAATTCAGTAATCATAAAAAGTTTTTTTGGTTAATCGAAGAATACTAATTGACAATTATTATAGATCGAATCGAGATTGAAGAGTAATTACTGTGCTTCTTATTTATTTTCAATCTAATTTCTTTTTTTAAAAAGTACCTGATTTTTTAATAAAAATAAATAACTTAGATTCAC
The DNA here is from genome assembly GCA_008000375.1 of Poteriospumella lacustris. Lineage (NCBI taxonomy): Eukaryota > Chrysophyceae > Chromulinales > Dinobryaceae > Poteriospumella > Poteriospumella lacustris. The sequence continues at coordinate 4,924 of SMOI01000825.1, read as the reverse complement.
AATTACAGATATTAATCCAAAATCTCATAAAATTAAATTTTCTTGTTTCCTAAAGTTCTTCTTTTCAATAATAAAGAATTTTCTAATAAAGTTAAATTGATGATTTTTTTTACTCATAGATTATTGTTTGTTTAAGAAATTTAAATGCTATTTATAAAAAGAGGGGGGAAAAAGTTTGTTTTGCAAATTGGGAATCTTTTCATTCTATAATAATTATCATACCAAAGAAAAAATTCACAAAAACTTTATAGAAAAAAGTATGATTGATGTTATTAGTTTAGGTTGGGCTTCTTTAATGTTTATTTTTTCATTTTCATTGGCTTTGGTAGTATGGGGAAGAAATGGATTTTAATAGTTCCTTCTAAAATTAGGAATATTCAAAAACATGAATTCGAAATATTAAACAAAATTAAATAAAAGAAAGTATGGGAGAAATAGTAACTGTGGCAATTTGTTGTTTTTTTATCACTCTTTTTGGCTTAGCTTTAGGATTTGGTTTCTTGCAAATCCAAGCAAGTACTTAACGTCTTTTGATTTATCATCCAATTTTAAAAATTGGATGACTCAAATTGATTAAAAAGGAGTAAGCCAATGTTTGAAATAAGTCCTTTTTTAAATTTTCTTTTAGTAGGAAATAGTCTTCTAACCATTCTGTTGATTTTTAATCAAAATGAAACTGGAAAAGATTCGACAATGAATCCAAATTCGAGTTCCATCCCAAATCCATTGGAACAATTCACATGGGTTTGTTTAGTTGTCGAATTAGTTCTTTTATTAATCCAAATCAAAAGCAATGATTTTTGAAGTGAAAAAAGTTTTCCTTTGTCCAGTACCAGAAGATCAAAAACCAATTACGGAATATCTTCTTCTAACCAAAAATTCATTCTTTGCGTATCCAAAAAAAAAGGCAAGAAAATTAAATTTTTTCCCCATTTTTTTTGGATTTATCGCTCTTTTCCTTTTTTTTCCTTCAACAAAATTCAAACAAAGTCGTTTTTTTTACGAAGAAAATTCTTGTACCAAGCCGAAATTTGGGAAAAACCATTTCTTGTAATCAAAAATGACCATTTGCTTATAACCAAAATTAGTGAAAAACTCACAAAACTTGGATTCTTTTTTTCTTAACCTTGTTTTTTTGCCTTCATTTTCTTTAAACTATAATTTATGGAATTCGAGCGGGTAGAGCAGCTTGGTAGCTCGTCGGGCTCATAACCCGAAGGTCAATGGTTCGAATCCATTCTTCGCTAAACCAATAAATGGAAGAAAAATAACGAACAATATTCAAAAAGCTTTTCTTAAAAAAAAAATGAATTCAAATAATCTTTATTTTCCGGAATTTGGTGGAAGTACTGGAGGTTGGCTAGAAGCAGCAGAAATTGAAGAAAAATATGTTATGACTTGGACAAATGAAAAAGAAGGTGAAATTCTTTTTGAAATGCCTACAGGTGGAGCTGCCATTATGAAAAAAGGTCCAAATTTAGTTTACTTTGCTAGAAAAGAGCAATGTTTAGCCTTAGGAAAACAACTTCGTACGAAATTTCAATTGAATGATTATCGAATTTTCCGACTTTTACCGAGTGGCGAAATTCAATTTCTGCATCCAAAAGATGGAGTCTTTCCAGAAAAAGTCAATGAAGGTCGTTCAGCAGTTGGAACAAGACAATTTTCAATTGGAAAAAATCCAAATCCTGCTTCAATCAAATTTACTGGAACTCCTTCGTACCAGTCTTAAGAAAGTAAAAATAAATAAAATACAAAGGAAAAGAGAATCTCTTTTCCTTTTTGGAGAGATGGCAGAGTGGTCTAACGCGTTTGACTTGAAATCTAATGAACTGTAAAAGTTCCGTGAGTTCGAATCTCACTCTCTCCTTGTTTTTTGGAAAAATTCAAAAACACCAAAATAAGGCTTTTTAATTGATTTCTAAGTTATTACAAAAATAAATAAACAATTTCTGTTATTCCATTTAACTCAACAAAGTAAATATAAAAAAAAATTAAGACCGTTTAAGAAAAAAAGCTTAATAATTAGAAAAATCCATTTTTTTCTTTTCTAATTATTAAGCGGGAAAGATTTAAGAAACATCAATTACTTTTTTGAAGAAGGATTTAGTTTACTGTCAAATAAGCAAAAGAACAAATAAATCGATGCTTTTTTTGTCAATTTTTTCCAAAATTTTTAAGAATAGAATCAAATTTTCCTGATTTATAAGAATATTTAATTCCATTTAAACGGATTCAATTAGTCTGTAAGCAGGAGTATGACTAATATTTTGATTATTTTCTAAAAGAGATTCTAATTTAGCAATTAAATTATCAATTTCATAACTTACATTAACAAAAGATTTTTTTGATTTATCCAAAAGAGCATTTTCTTCAGCTTCTTTTACCATTTTCGAAACTTCCTCTCGAGCTAGAACAGATGCTCCTTCAATTTTAATTGATTGTTCCTGACCTGTTTTTTCTTCACGAGCTGAAACAGATAGTAAACCGTCTACATCTAATTGAAAAGTCACACTAATTTTAGGAACACCACGGGGAGCTAAAGGAATGCCTTTTAATTTAAAAATTCCTAAACTTTTATTATCTTTTGCAAATGGACGTTCTCCTTGTAAAACATGAATTTCTACAGTATCTTGTTGATCCGAACCCGTTGAAAAAACTTCAGATTGTTTTGTTGGAATAGAAGCATTTCGATTAATAATAGTTGTCATTAAACCACCCATGGTTTCCACACCTAACGATAATGGTGTAACATCAAGTAAAATTAAATCTGTAATTTCACCCGCAATAATTCCTGCTTGAACTGCTGCCCCCATTGCAACAACTATAAGAATTAACTTATTAGTGTTATAATATATAAAAGTAGTCTTTTTGCTATATTAAACGATTTCTTATACATTTTTTATATTTTAAGATCTTTTTTTTATGAATCTAAGGAATTACTGTTTACGAACAGGTGCTTATGTTTTAATGGATACATTAGTACAAAATGGTACAGAATTTATTTTTGGATATCCAGGAGGAGCTATTTTACCTATTTATGATGAACTATACCATTGGGAAAAAAATAATTTAATTCAACATATTCTTGTAAGACATGAACAAGCGGCTATTCATGCTGCTGATGCTTATGCCCGAGCTACAAATAAGCCAGGAATTTGTTTTGCTACTTCTGGGCCTGGAGCAACAAATTTAGTAACAGGAATTGCCAATGCTCGAATGGATTCTATTCCATTAATAGTTATAACTGGTCAAGTTGGACGTACTTTTATTGGAACTGATGCTTTTCAAGAAACAGATATTTTTGGAATTACATTACCTATTGTTAAGCATTCTTACACACTTCGAAATACTCATCTTTTACCAGAAATAATGATTGAAGCTTTTTTTTTAGCACAAAATGGGAGACCTGGGCCTGTATTAATTGATATTCCAAAAGATGTAGGATTAGAAGAAACAAATGAATACTCGTATAAAAAAATAGAAGATTTATTTAAAAAAGTAAATTATCGAACAGAACATACGATAAAAAGAAAAATACTAGGCATTTTTCTTTCTAAAATATCAAGTTCTTACCAACCTTTAATTTATGCAGGAGGTGGAATTATTCGTTCAAATGCTTTTAAAAGTCTTCATCAATTAGCAAAAATTTTTCAAATTCCAATTACTACAACTTTAATGGGAAAGAGTTCTATAAATGAAAAAGATAATTTAGCATTAGGTATGCTAGGAATGCATGGAACAGCATATGCTAATTTTGCTGTAAGTGAATGTGATTTATTACTTACTTTAGGAGCTCGCTTTGATGATCGTGTAACAGGAAAATTAGATGAATTTGCATGTGATGCAGAAATTATTCATTTTGATATTGATCCAGCTGAAATAAGTAAAAATCGATTTCCAAATTTAGCTATAGTTGGTGACTTAAAAAAAAGTTTATTAGAAGTTTTTAAAAAATTACGTTTTTATTCTTATCAACAATTAAATTTAAGTTTAGTATGGTTAAAACGTATTTATAAATGGAAAGAACTTTATCCTTTATTCTCAATTAGTTATAATTCAATAAAATTATCACCACAAGAAAGTATTACATTAATTGGAAAAAAAAATTGTGATGCTTTTTTTACTACTGATGTTGGTCAACATCAAATGTGGTCAGCTCAATTAATTAATTGTCAACCGAAAAAATGGATTACAAGTTCAGGTTTAGGAACAATGGGATTTGGTTTACCTGCAGCAATAGGAACAAAAGTAGCGAATCCTAATCAAAATGTTGTTTGTATTAGTGGAGATTCAAGTTTTCAAATGAATATTCAAGAATTAGGAACAATTGCTCAATATCAATTAGCCCTAAAAATTTTTATAATAAACAATGGGTGGCAAGGAATGGTTAGACAATGGCAAGAATCTTTTTATGGAAATCGTTTTTCAAACTCTTATATGAAAAATGGAATGCCTAATTTTGCTCAAGTAGCTGAAGCTTATGGTTTACCTGGTTATCAAGTTAATAGTGTAATAGAATTAGAAAATTTTTTAGAAACTAAAACTGGAATGTTATTAATTGATATTAATGTAATTGAAAATGAAAACTGTTACCCAATGGTTGCACCAGGTAAAAGTAATTCACAAATGATTGGTTTACAAAATAAACCAATATTACTAGAATCGAAAAGAGACTAATTGGGCCGAGTAGGATTCGAACCTACGAAGATATAAATCAACGGATTTACAATCCGCTCCCATTAACCACTCGGGCACCGACCCAATACTTTAATTATATCAATTTTACTTTTTTTTTCAAGTAAACACAATTAAAATTTTTTTTTTTTTAATAATAATCAAAAAGCTATATTTATAATTTTTTTTTTTTTTTAAAATTTTTCATCAAACTTTAATTCTATTTTTTGTTTTATATTTAATTATT
>SMOI01000824.1:0-10336 GCA_008000375.1 Poteriospumella lacustris | reverse complement strand
GTGCTACTGAAACGGTCGAGCGGGGCAAGTTTATCGGCGGGAAAGAAAATCGCATCACCGATTCCGTACCCCACCATTAGCGCAATAAACAGAAGAACATTGTACGTCATTGCTACGAGCATCAAGAGCAGTCCGAGCTGTGGAAGCAAACGTGTCAAATCTGGAAAAACGTGTCAAATCAGTGGAGGAGAACAGCTTACCCCGTATGTGGAAGCGGAAATGAGCGCGTGAATAACGCGCCACTTCATCTTCTCCCGCAGTGCTAGTACAACACCATGCTTTCCGCTGGTAGTGCCGTCCGTGGATCTTCCTCGTCGCCGCGCCGTCGCGGGGGCTCCCTCAGTTAACGGGGCGGCTTCTTCGATGTCGTCCGCAAATGCCAGCATGCCGTTCATTTCCACGATTTTATCTTCTACGACCGTCGTATAATATCGCAAGAAATGATAGGCGACCACCAGCAGAACGACAATAAACCAGGCCAAGGCAAACTGCGCAGGAGTGGATGTTGTCCATGCGCTGAACCAAATGGAGGTGCGATAGTCCCCAAAGCTGCCGAATGTCATGGACATCGATGACGTGTATACATGAGGGCTTTGTGAGCTGGAGGAAAGAGTCGTGTCGAAGGAAGTGGTCATGTCGTGATTGTGGTTGTGGTTGTGGACGTGTTGATGCAGAGAGTTGGTGCTGTCGGTCATGTTGCAATAAAGCGGAGAAAGGCTTGCGCACTAGGAACTACCACGCATGCAATCAGACAAGGTCGCGGATCAACAGGTCATGTGAATGTGTGCCAAGATGATATCACCCGGGTGATCAAATCTCGTTTCGCCTGCGATTGATTGATTGATCCGCTGCTTGTGCTGTCACTTTGGGCGAGTCCAAATTTTTCTTGGAGACATCTGGACAGTTTGCGGGTTTGTGTAGAGTACCCAAACCCCCAACTATCAACTGGGACACCTTCCCCAAACGGCTTCATTCAGTCATCGGTTGACGTTCATTCATTCATCGCGTCTCCGCTTCTTTCCGTCGTCTGTTTCATGGTTCACTTCAACATATTTAGAGCGAGTGTTGTTTTTATTTCAATTCTCCACGTCGTCATTTTTTTTCTTTTTCGTTTGTTCTTTTCCGCGAAGAAAGAGAATACGTGAGGTGTGAAGAAGGGTGAACGAAACAGTCGTTGAGTAAACGAAAAATGACGGGCGTCTCATCTTGGCTGCCGAAGCTGTCTCTTTCGATCGTACAGTTTCTTTACTTAGCGCTTTTGCTTTTGGCCCCATCGGAAGGAGCGACCATTGCTCTGGGACCATCGCATTCCTGCGCAGCCTTGACGTCCACTAATATGCAGTGCTGGGGAGACAACTCTTACGGCCAATTGGGCGACGGATCGACCACGGCGAAGTCTACACCCAAATCAATTTCATCCGTAACAACAGTTTTAGCGATCGACACTGCAGATTCGAACACCTGTGCCTTGTATACGGCAGGGACCGTCAAATGTTGGGGAAGCAACACCTATGGACAAGTGGGAGACGGCACCACAACCGACCGAAAAACCGCGGTGACAACGACTGGGGTCACTGGTGCTGCAGAAATAGCGGTTGGAGGGCGACATTCATGTGTGAGGCTTACGGGGGGAACGGTCACGTGCTGGGGCAGCAATTTCAGTGGCCGGCAGGGGGACGGCAACCTTCCGTACGATTCTTCACCAGCCACTGTTGCTTCCATCAGTACCGCGACTGCAGTCGCCGGAGGAAGCTCCTTTACTTGTGCATTGCTCTCCGATGGCACAGTGAAATGCTGGGGTTACAACAACTACGGGCAGTTGGGCGACGGTACAACTACTGATCGAACCTCTCCGGTCACCGTATCGGGTTTGTCCAGCGTCACTTCCTTGTATGGATGTGATACGGCGATGTATGCTATCACCTCTTCGGGAGGAATCAAAGCTTGGGGGCGAAATTCAGGTCTTTTGGGGGATGGTTCGACCACCGATCGTACTACACCGGTTTCAGTGTCATCGATATCGACCGCCGTGTCGGTGGCCATCGGTAGTTTGCACGTGTGTGCGCTATTGTCCGATGCAACCGTCAAATGCTGGGGATACAACTCAGAGGGCCAGCTTGGTGATGGAACGACGTCTTCCAGTAACTCTCCCACCACCGTGTCGTCGCTGAGTAGTGTGACGGCCCTGGCTGCGGGTGGATACTTCACGTGTGCCTTGATTTCCGGTGGAACGATCAAGTGCTGGGGTGATAATGAGAATGGTATGATTGGAGATGGTACATGGGTGTCCAAGTCGGTTCCAACGGCCGTGTCGGCGATCTCCACCGCGACCGCGCTCGTGGCTGGCTATAATTATGCCTGTGCCTTGCTGGGGGATGCGACGGTGAAGTGCTGGGGCTACAATGGCGATGGTCAATTGGGCGATGGTACGCAAACCAATCGCAACACGCCCGTGGGCGTATCCTCTCTGACCGGGGTCACTTCGCTGGTCGCACGCGATGCATCGGCGTGTGCCACGTTGACCGATGGGACCTTGCGGTGTTGGGGGGCCAAAGGCTACGGTATGCTCGGGAACAACACGGCCAGTTTCAGTGCCGACCCGGTGACAGTGTCTTCCATGGAGACCGCCAGTGCCATTGGGGCTGGCACGTCACACACCTGTGCCGTCGTCACGGGTGGAGCGGTCAAATGCTGGGGCGCCAATAGCAAAGGACAACTGGGCGACGGTACCACCGTGGATAAGACGGTTCCCGTCACGGCGACCAGCCTGACGGGTACCGCCACCGCTGTAGTGGCCGGCAATCGTCATACCTGTGCGTTATTAACGACCAACGGTGTCACTTGCTGGGGAGATACGACGTCCACTTCATATCTCGTTTCGGGTGCCTCGTCGATCCTCTTGGCGAATTCCATTGTGGCGGGATACGAACACACCTGTGCATTGCTTACTGCGGGCACGGTGAAATGCTGGGGCCTCAACAGCTATGGACAGCTAGGCGATGGTACCACTGACTCGGGCTCGAAGACCGTATCGTTGGTGAGCTCCGTGCAGGCCATTGCAGCCGGTTGGTACCACACCTGTGCGTTGAAGAATGATAAAACGGTCGTTTGCTGGGGAAGCAACTACTACGGCCAGTTGGGTAGCGGTACGAACAATCAAAAAGAGCTCACGGCGGTTACCGTGGCGTCCTTGTCCGATGTCACAGCCATTGGGGCCGGTGCGTACCATACCTGTGCGTATCTGTCCTCGACGTCTCAAGTGCAGTGTTGGGGTCAATCGGACTACGGTCAACATGGGAATGGTACCACTTATACCGATGCAGACGTGTGGTCGATATCGGGTGGATTCGGCTTTACCTGTGTAGACCTGACTATTGGCAGTGTGCACTGTTGGGGGCTGAACACCTACGGCCAGCTGGGGGACGGCACCACCGTCAACCGACCCACACCGATGGTCGTTCCGTTAGGGGCGTCTGTCCTTTCGTTTGTCTCGGGTTCTTCGCATTCCTGTGCGATGTTTTCGGATGGTACGGTTCAATGCTGGGGCAGCAACAGCAATGGCCAGCTGGGGAATAGAAAGTCCTCGGTGAGCGCGACACCGGTCGCGGTGGGATCCCTGACGAACAGCGTCGCCAGTGTGAAAGGGGGAAAGCAATTCATGTGTGCATTGCTGACGGACGGTCTCGTACAGTGCTGGGGCTACAACGAGCTCGGTCAACTGGGCGACGGTAGCTTCACCAACCGATACACGGCCGTGTCCGTGGCGTCGTTGACCGGGGTGATCGCCCTCTTCACGGGTGAATCCCATGCGTGTGCGGTGAAGACGGACCAGACAATCCGCTGTTGGGGAAGCAATTCACGAGGTCAGCTCGGCGATGGCAGTTGGGCGTTGATGGCGTCTACCCCCGCGACGGTGTCGTCCCTCACGTCGGTGACTGGTATCAGTGTCGGATACGCCCATACCTGTGTGGTGTTGTCGGATGCCACGGTGCGGTGTTGGGGCAGTAACACGTACGGTCAACTGGGGGACGGGACCGCGACCACCCGGTACGCCCCCGTGACGGTGTCCTCCTTGAGTGCGGTGAGTGTCCTAGCGTTGGGTGATTACCATTCGTGCGCGTTGCTGTTGACCAGTACGGTACAATGCTGGGGATTGAATACGTATGGTCAGGTAGGCGATGGATCGTTTGCTACTCGGTACGCTCCGGTCGCGATCTCGTCGTTGGGCACGGTGATGGATATCGCAGCGGGCTCCTCGACCACTTGTGCCGTTTACTATAGTTATGCCGCATATTGCTGGGGCAACAATCAATACGGTCAGCTGGGTGATGGAACACGCGTGAACCAGAACACACCCGTGTCCGTCACGTTCGTCACCGGGTTGACCGCCATTGCCTCGGGCAGAGGCCACACGTGTGGCGTGCTTTCCAACGGACGGATGATGTGCTGGGGATATAATTATTATGGTCAGTTGGGCAATGGCACCACCAGAGATTCCACCACCTCCGCGGTGAACGTGATTCATTTGCCGAACACGACCCCGACGTCGCAGCCCTCGCGTCAGCCATCGTCGCAGCCATCACGACAACCGTCGCGACAGCCCACCCGGCAGCCCGTGGGTGTCCCGACGTCGCAGCCCTCGCGTCAACCGGCGGCACGACCCACGTCTCAACCTTCGATGCAGCCCACCACCCGGCCAACGGCTCAGCCCACGCGTCAGCCCTCACGTCAACCGTCGACACAGCCATCGTCGAGTCCGTCCCAACCGACGTCCCAACCAACGCGTCAGCCGTCGCGTCAACCGACCACACAGCCGACAAGGTTGCCGTCTACTCAACCCTCTCGCCAACCGTCACGTCAACCGACGGGTCAACCGACGTCTCAACCAACGTCACAGCCATCAACATCCCCCACCAGACAGCCATCGCGTCAACCGACGTCTCAACCAACATCACAGCCATCAACATCCCCCACCAGACAGCCATCGCGTCAACCGACGTCTCAACCAACGTCACAGCCATCTATATCCCCCACTAGACAGCCATCGCGTCAACCGACGTCTCAACCAACGTCACAGCCATCAACATCCCCCACCGGACAGCCATCACGCCAACCATCTCGGCAACCCACCTCACAGCCCACTGTCCAGCCATCGTCGACCCCATCTAGACAGCCATCACGTCAACCGTCTTCACAGCCGTCTTCACAGCCATCGACAACCCCGTCTGTTCGACCCTCTCGTCAGCCGTCGTCACAACCCACTTCCCAACCATCGACTATCCCTTCCAAGCAGCCGTCTCGTCAACCAACGTCGATGCCCACTGCCCAACCGTCGACATCCCCATCCAGACAGCCGTCTCGTCAACCGTCCTCACAACCCACATCGCAGCCAACGTGCACCCCGTCGAGTCAGCCGTCTACCGCACCGTCGGTGCAGCCCACCGCCCAGCCATCTTCAACCCCGTCGGGGCAGCCATCCAGGCAGCCGTCTGCACGGCCCACCAGACAACCAACGGCCATCCCCACGGGGCAGCCATCGCGTCAACCATCGGCACAGCCGTGGGCACAACCCACGTCGCTGCCGTCGTCTCAGCCGTCAGCCCAACCGTCGTGTCCACCCACCGCCTGTCCCTCTGCCCAGCCGTCCAGGCAGCCAACGGTGCAGCCTACGCATTGTCCATCTGGACAACCGTCGTCACAGCCCTCAACAGCACCGTCGCGTCAACCATCGGCACAGCCGTCCGCACAGCCGTCGGGACTGCCAACGGGGCAGCCTTCCGACTCGCCCACGTCCCAACCATCGCAACAACCGTCGCCATCACCGACGGGGCAGCCTACCCATCAACCATCGATGCAGCCATCGCGACGTCCGTCGTCACAGCCTGCTTCTCGCCCCACTACCCAACCAACGGCGCAACCAACGCGTCGGCCGTCCACCCAGCCGTCTACCCAACCGTCTGGGTGCCCATCGAGTCAACCCACCACCCAGCCATCAACGGCGCCCTCCAGTCAACCGTCGTCCGCTCCCACCACACCACCGTCCAGTCAGCCCTCGGTACAGCCCCAGAGCCAACCCACGGCTCCTCCAACGGGCCAACCCTCGTCACAACCGTCGTCGACACCGTCCCGACAGCCATGGGCGTCTCCAACGTGTGCACCCTCGACCCAGCCATCGGTACAACCGGCCTGTCAACCAACAGGCCAACCGTCCGGTCAGCCCTGGACGCCGCCGTCGAGTCAACCGACCGGACGCCCCTCGGTGCAACCGACGAGTCACCCTTCGCGACGCCCAACGGGTCGACCGACCCGTCCACCGACGGGGCTACCATCGATGCAGCCGTCTTCGCAGCCGTCTGCCGTGCCCACGGCGCAACCGTCATCGCAACCGTCGGGGTCTCCGTCTGGGCAGCCATCCGCCCAGCCCACATCCTCACCGACTCAGCGACCCTCGACTCTGCCCACCGCTGCACCCTCCCGTCAGCCATCGACGCAGCCTTCGCGCCGTCCCACGACGACCCCCACGCAGCCACCGTCTTCGTGGCCAAGTGGACGTCCCTCGGCACAGCCGTCAACGCAGCCGTCAACGCAGCCGTCAACGCAGCCGTCAACGCAGCCGTCAACGCAGCCGTCGTCCCAACCGTCGTCCCACCCGTCTCGTCGACGTCTGCCTGCTTCCGCGACCCCAACGATGGCGTCGATGGTATCCACCGTCGATTCCGCCATTACGAAGGCCTGGGAAGCGATCGCTGCGAACGCCACGTCTTCTACGTCAACCACCACAGTGACCTACGTGGACGGACCATCGACCGTGACCATATCTGTCGTGAAACCGGCCGTCAACGCGAGTGGTGGTGCGGGGAATACCACCACGACGTATTCGGTGGTCTTGCCCGGCAGTGGCACCTCGGTGAACATCGTGGGGCTGTCCACCACGTCGTCGCCGTCCACCACGGCGATTGTGGTGACGACGGTGGAGGTCGAGGCCAACCGTTTCGCCTCTTTTGGCTCGAAGAACACCTCGGCGGGTAGCGGTACAGGTACAGGCACAGGTGGTACCGCGGTACCGTTGCCGTCCCCCACGTTGGTCAGCAGTGTCGTGACCATTCAAGTGGCCAAACTGTTATCGAATGGATCGCTCCAAGCGACCGCCGTGCCGTACTTTGAGACCAGTGTCGCCGTGACGGCCAACAGCAACAATAACAATGGCAGCGCGTCGCCCTCGTTCTTGACCCACAACTGCACTCTCGGACGGGTGGAAACCGTGTCCGTCTTCTGCGTCGACACCGACTTGCGGATGAATTTGACGTGTACGGGCCGCACCGCGGCGCGGGTGCATCGGCAATGCCCCGTCGCCCGGGCCGTGTGCAGCGTCGTGGATCTCACGAGCAACCGCATCGTGAGCAACGACTTCTGCCGGACGATCGACCTGGGCACCTCCGTCGTCTGCCAGTGCGGCGGGACCAACGGCAACGGCGGCGGCGGCAGCGGCAACAATGGCAACAATGGCAACGTCAGTGCGATCGTGTCGTCGGGGCGTGTGTCGGTGGGTGTCTTCCAAGCCTACGGCGCGGGCTCGTTCACCGCGTCGGTGGCCTTGGCGAACACGTTGTCGGCGTCGGACGTGGCGGCCAAGTCGGTGATGATGCTGTCGGTGTTCGGCTGCGTCTGGGGCGTGGGCTTGACGCTCTTGTTCCTCGCGACACAGCAGATGTCGTGGTTCGCCAAGGACACGGCTCCTCTGGCGCCGCCTGCGCCATCCTCCGTCGCCAAAGTGGCACCGAACGTCGTCCAGCCAACGACGGTTGCACCGCCGGCGGCGGCGGCGTCGTCCGCCGCTGCTGCGAGAGAAGCCGACGTACGTCAGCGGCTGCTGCGGTCCGTGCTGCCGTCGTACTTCCGATTCCCCGCTGCCGCACTGACGACGACAACGACAACGACTGCGCCCACGGCGTTGGCTGTTTCGACGGCGGTGGCGGCGCTCTGGACGCCCACGCGGTGGTGGTGGGTGTGGTCGTCGTGTCACCCGTACGCGCGTATCATTCGCATGCTGCTGCTCGGGCATCGTCCGCGTCGACGCAAGCGACCGCCACCAACGACCGCCACTACTGTCAGTGATGACAGCGGCCACAACGACGACGGCGACGGCGACGGCGACGGCGATGAAGCCACGACGATGGAGGTCCATGGCCATGACGACAGCGGTGCACACGAAGTGGCGTTGGATGTGCTGCACGCGTTGACCGCCGTCACCTTGGCGTGTTTCCTGCTGGCGATGCTGTACGACTACCAATACCCCGAAGACGACGGGCTCTGTGCCGCCCAGACCACGCAGGCCTCGTGTACGAGCCGCAAAATGCTTTTGGACCCGTTTCAAAGCCAATGTCTCTGGCAACCGGTGCCCATCCTCACACCGAGCGACGACGACGTGCCCCGGATCGATCAGATTGTGCACGGCGTCATCGTCGACACGATGCGCATTCACAGCACTGCCACCGACAGCAGCGACAGTGACGAGCCCACCGATTGTCGGTTCAACGGGTCGAACAACTCGACGACGGCGTTTATGCTGTCGTATCTCATCACGTCGCTGTTCGCCAGTGTGTTGAACGTCTGTTTGGATCGGTTCATGGCCATTCTCAGTGCGCGTCAAGCGCCCGTGAGTGTCCTCTCGGTGGACGACCGAAATGAACCGACCACCACCGCCACCGTCACCGTCACTGACGGTACAGCCGGTGGGTCTGGAAGCGAAACGGCCGACGGGCCAGTGACCGCGCAGCAACGACGTCGCCAGCAACGGCAACAGCGACGTCGACGTCAACGCCTGGCGCTGTTGAAGGAAGAGACGGCGATTCGCACGTACGCCCCGGACGCTGTGATGCGCTGTCGTCAACAGTTACGAAACGCCTTCTCACGGTCCACCACCTCGAACGACATCGGTGGCGGTCGGAGTCGACCACAACATCGTCGACGCAACGCCGTGCGCGCCGCCGAAGAAACCCCCACGCGACGTGGAACTGCGCGGCGTTCTTCAACGGAGCCCAAGGCCTCCGCCCCGGACACGTTGACCATCGTAATCGACGAGACCGCCGCGATGGACCATGGTCCATCGACGATGACCGCCGCCAAGGACACGACGGCGGCCGCCGTCGTCTCACGACCGGTGGAGGAGATCGCCGTGCAACATCTCTTGCGTACGGCGTCCTCTGTCGATTATGCGGTGGTGCTGCTGCGGTTGGCGTTGGCCGATGTGATCGGTGGCCGTCACCCTTCGCCGACGCAGAGTGGAGGCAGCAGCTCCACCGCCGCCAGCAGCAGCCGTCGGGTCTATTTGATGACGCTGTACCGCGCCTTTCCCAGTGTCGTGTCGTTGCGGTATCTCTGGTACTGGCAGATGCTCGTCGTGGGGCTGTTGGTCATGGGCAACGCCGGTGCCTTGTACTTCTTGGTGAGCAAGGCGGCGGTGCGTGGCTACGCGTGGCAGATTTCGTTCTTGAAGATCGCCGTGCTCGAATGGGTCAGCGAGGTGGTCTTGCTGCAGAGTTTGGAGATCGCGCTCTTTGACTACGCGTTGTGTGCCCTGGTGCAGCGGGAGGTGGAGCAGGCCATCGCGACGTTGTTGAGCACCACAACCCTGTCGACGGCTGGGACGAGCAAAGACGCCGCCGCCGCCGCCGTGGGGTCGCATCGATCGCCACCGCCGACGCGATGGATTTCGTTGGCACTGGTCCATCATTGGCCGCGTTTACTGGAGAGTCGTTGGATCGAGGCCTCGGCCGGGCGATGGGCATCGGAGAGTCATTCGACGATGGAGTTACCAGCCACCGCGGCCACCGCCGCGAAGGTCGCGTGGTTGTCGTCGGCGTGGTGGAAGACGTGGCTCGCACGAGGGTCGTTCGAGGTGTGGGAGGCGACGGTGGCCTTTGGAGCGCCGTTGGTCTTCGCCTGGGTCCTCTACGTGTATTACACGTACATTGCGGGTGGGCTGGGCGCCCTGTCACCTTCAGAACGCTCCGTCGTCATCGCGGTGGTTGTCGTTGTTGTTGTCGTTGTGGCCGTGGCGTGGTGGATGTGGCGACATCGACGCCGCACTGTTCACGTCGCGATGAATACGTTGCCCATGGTGGTGGCGACGGTGGACACCGCTAACGCCCCGGCTATCAGCCATCGTATGGCACCCTGGCCATCGGTAGAGGGAGACGACGATGCTTCGCTCCAGTGGTCGATGTCTTCCTCGATGGACGACGACGATGGTGATGATGGTGGCAGCAGTTGGGATGGCAGTTGGCGTGACGCCCACAGCGACTCGCAGCACAGCATCCCCAGTCATTGGCGATGG
>SMOI01000823.1:0-10346 GCA_008000375.1 Poteriospumella lacustris | reverse complement strand
GTTACCGCACCTAAGTGACGCGCGGCGGTCATCCATGTTCCCAACTGAAATCGAGGGAGCATTTCTCAGACGTGTATGAAAGTCGAACTAACAGGTCAAAATCAACAGACAGCAGCTCAATGATATTCTCTCGCTCTCTTGTTGACGTTGACGATGAAGGCCTTCTTTCGTCTGCTGATTGTATAAGTATCAATTGTGATATTTCTTTTGGGAGAGATGGGAACAGAACATACTCGCACATCATCGTCGTCGTCATCCTGCCGCCCTTCCCACAGCACCCAGCCGTACCCAATGTCTCCCAACCATTTGGGACGACGCTGAATTCCATCGTCGCTGCCGCAATTGCCGAACACAGTTTTTTGCCGGACATCGGCCTCCCGCGAAACGCTTACGTCTGATGTTCGTATTGACAGAGAAGTTAGAGGTGTTACATATACAAATTTACAGGTAAATCAGCCGTTGACCATGAATCCTTCCGCAAGGGACGATAGGCAGCGCCATTCCATTATCCATCTTAGCCATCTGCGCTTTGTTCGGTTGCTGCGAGTCCCTACTCGTGCATATAAAATCCCTCCGATGTTGGAAGATCGAGCTTTTTCATCACCAACTCACGAAACGTGCCGTCCAGCGTCTCCTTTGCCTCAGACCACAACGCTTCAACACACTGGTTTTCCTCCAACAAGTGGATGAAGCAGGTGTCCAAGCTGCTGGACAATCCTACGATCTCTTTGTCGTAGGCGTAAGCCAACCTATATCGATGGCTGGTTGACAAAGTACTGGCCGTGTGGGGAGGAAGCTCGTGCCAATCCATCAACACAGCTGCGTCCCAATCGATCAGCTTGATCTGCACCCGGCCAGAATCCTCGTCGCACCACATGATGTTCGACGGATACAAATCAAGGTGCAGTACACGCGCCTCTTCGTGAATGACTTTCACCGCGGACCACAATGCCTTGAAATACGCAGTGCGTTTCGCAGCGTCACGTGGTAGCCCAATGCGATACTTCGGTTGTTCCAGCCGAGGAAACACCAATCCACTTTCCTTGACGTCTTTATCGTACTGCCGCAGGCAAATCGGAAACACGACCGAGTCACGACACGCCTCGACACGGTACAAGGCTTTCATCACTTCGAAAAACATTCGCAACGACCGCTCGACTTGTGTGGGGCCATAGGCGAAATACATCGATCGCAACTCCTTGAAGTAGTACAGGGACTTGTCGAGGAAACGTCTTTGCAGGGGGTTCCACTCTGACTGTGACGCTGGGTCGAGAGTTGACGGGGGTTCGGTGGGGATATTGGGCAGCGCGTCTCTCAACTGCGACAGCGATGGCAAGAGACGTTCGGCGTCCATATCGGACGGCCTGGTCGAGGGAGGAACAGGTGGGATAGAACCATCACCCCCGTGTCGAGCATCAAGGACGGCGATGGAGGAGACGGAAGACTCAGTGCCTGTTGCCGTCGCCGCTGCCACTGCGGTAGAAGAAGACGTGGGCGCGGGTGTCGTCGTCGTCGTGGGTGGCAGGTACTTGGTGTTGGCGGGGAGCTCCTCTCGTAGAAACCGCTGCAGGCACACCAACACCCGCACGGCCTCCTGTCGGTCATCCGCATTCAACAAATGCAGCTCGCGAGTCGCAAATGTAAAAACAGGGAAAGTTGCATATAGTAAATATACCACCCCGATTTGCAGCGTGTGTCCATTCGTCGCCAGAATGGGCACGACTACTTCCGCCCACCGCACTCCGCCAGTGAGCAATTGCATCGCCACATTGATGGCCTCACTGATGCCCTGCCTCATAGCCACATGGACCTCCATCGTGGAATTCTTTGCTTCGACTATCCCTCGAATCACCTTCTTTCCCTGTGGCGACGTCGACGGGCCGAACAAATATCCATCCGGCGTAGATCCAGAAGTGGCCAAGCCAACAGGGCATCCCAAGTCTTTTAGTGAGCGGCTTTCGCTGGAAAACATGTTTGGGAAAAACGCTTTCCCCAGTTCTGGCAGAAAGTCCTTCGAAACCAAACCTTTTCGTTGGGACGCAGAGGAAGCATCCGAAGTCGGAGTCTCCGCCAGTTTCGACAAGTCGTTGTTGAAGAGCAGGATGTCAAACAACTTGTTCGCCCCATTCTTCACTGTCATCAAACGCCCATTGTCGGTCGTGAATGTGTCGTTGTCAGGCAATGTGGAGGCGTTCTTCAAAAACCACGTCGCACTCCGAGGTCGACGCGTACCCACGGCGGAAAAATCGACATCATACGAAGGAACGAAGAAGCCCACACCCTGAAAAGGAAGAGAAACAGTGGCGGCAAACTCCGAAGCTTTGTTTGGCCCCTCAGGGCCCACTAAAAAGAAATCAGACACTGTATGGAGCAGGAAACAACATCAAACAGGGATCCGCTCCATCAATGACACAATCTATCAAATCAGTGCGCGATCAATGGCGAATGGCTCACCTTTCTTCGTGACAGTGGCATCAGCAGTAACTGGGCCAATCGATGGAATATTGTAAACCATGGACTCAAGACGGCGGATTTTTTCAGCTTGTTCAGCACTAAATTTTTTTTCCAATTGAGATAACTCATCTTTCAATTTAATATTCAATCGATATAAATCCATCAGAGCCATCTGACCAATAAGTTCAAAGTCTGGCGAGTCTTTTAATGTTGCCCAACTGTCGGGATCGTTCGACTGTATGTCGATCGCTGTGTAGATCACTGCCAGTTGCTTCTCCAGCTCTTGGATGCGAGCATTGTCTTCTTCGTTGCTCATGGTTTCTGGTGAATTAATATATGAACCTGTGAGCCCGCATACTTTGTTTTGACTCACCCCTCCTCATTATTCCTTCCTTCTTCTTCCTTTCCGTTTGGCACACACGGCGCACACCCAGTCTGACACAGATCCAACCCAAACTCTGGTCGCAGACCTCGCTGGCTCCGGCCTGCCAACCATCGATGGTTTGTGGTGCGTCGCCGGAGACAGCGACTGCTCTGCTGCCTGGGCTGGCTGCTGCCCAGCGATCATCGCTCGAGTCAATTGACCGTGTTGGATGGCTTGGCTTTGGACGAGCAATTTACATTTGTGGTCCTCTACTACCTCATTTTGTTCAGACAATCAAAATGGCTACGACTTTGAACATCAGCAAGAAGAGAAAGTTCGTCGCTGACGGCGTCTTCTACTCCGAAGTCAACGAGGTAATTCAAGTCGCCGTCGATCGCTTCGGATGCAGTTTGACAGGATTGGGTGGCTAATAATTCGCCGTGCGATTGTTTGTTGCGATGTTTGTGCAGCTTCTTTCCCGCAAGTTGGCGGAGGACGGCTATGCCGGTTTGGTCGTGAAGGTCACCTCTCCTTCCAGAACCGAGATTGTCATCTTGGCCACCAGAACCCAGGAAATCATCGGCGAGAAGGGCCAACGCATCTCTGAGTTGACCTCCCTCGTCCAGAACAGGTGCGTGTTGTTGTTTTGCCTCGAGGAGATGTGTCTCCGTCGTTTGTTAGCAGGATGACTGACCCGGTACTCTGTGTGATGTTTGTTCCGATGCAGATTCAACCTTCAGCCCGGCACTGTTGAGCTCTTCGTTGAGCGTGTCGCTGCCCGTGGTTTGAACGCTCAGACCCAGGCTGAGTCCTTGAAGTACAAGCTGTTGGGCGGCCTTGCTGTCCGCCGTGCGTGCTACGGTGTCTTGCGCTTCGTCATGGAGTCTGGCGCCAAGGGTGCTGAGGTCAGCGTGTCCGGCAAGGTCCGCGGCCAACGTGCCAAGTCCCAGAAGTTCGCTGATGGTTACATGATCAAGTCCGGCCAAGCCCGAGAGTACGTTGTCGCCTGTTTGTTGTGTCTGATGTTGTGAACGGTTTGACTGATCGTCGTCTGTCTTGTGTTTGCTGTTACAGAGTTTACATTGAGACTGCCGTGAGACACGTCATGATGCGCCAAGGTATCTTGGGCGTCAAGGTCGCCATCATGTTGCCCCACGACCCTCGCGGTGTCGTCGGCCCCAAGACTCCGCTGTCGGACGTCATCAAGATTTTGGAACCTAAGGACGTCACGGAGAAGCGGCCCTTCTAAACTATCGGGCCCTGGTGTTGTAAAGTGATAAATTAGGACCACATTTAGTTCTTTTCGGTCGTTTTCTTTTTGTGTTTCTCAATGAGAAGTTGTTCGATTTGCTTTGCTTACTTGAATAGGCGGCAGTTGCGGGAGACATCACTTTTGTGCAGTTCTTGTGGCACTTCCAGCGCATCCACTCACGTCTCGTATTTTTCATAGTTATCCGGTTGCGAACATCCGCGATTACGGTTGCTGAAAATAGAGCTGGAGATTGTCCCGTTCAGTGCCGCGCAGACCTGTCGTGGAAGTGCTGTCTCCTGTTCCTGCCGCTGTTTCATCAACCTATTTTGTTTTAAGAAGACCATTCAAACCCAAAGAAAGAACCAAGAGAAAGAGTTGTAATTGTTGTGGTCCCGAATTATCATTTTACATCACCTGGGCCCGATAGTTTAGAAGGGCCGCTTCTCCGTGACGTCCTTGGGTTCCAAAATCTTGATGACGTCCGACAGCGGAGTCTTGGGGCCGACGACACCGCGAGGGTCGTGGGGCAACATGATGGCGACCTTGACGCCCAAGATACCTTGGCGCATCATGACGTGTCTCACGGCAGTCTCAATGTAAACTCTGTAACAGCAAACACAAGACAGACGACGATCAGTCAAACCGTTCACAACATCAGACACAACAAACAGGCGACAACGTACTCTCGGGCTTGGCCGGACTTGATCATGTAACCATCAGCGAACTTCTGGGACTTGGCACGTTGGCCGCGGACCTTGCCGGACACGCTGACCTCAGCACCCTTGGCGCCAGACTCCATGACGAAGCGCAAGACACCGTAGCACGCACGGCGGACAGCAAGGCCGCCCAACAGCTTGTACTTCAAGGACTCAGCCTGGGTCTGAGCGTTCAAACCACGGGCAGCGACACGCTCAACGAAGAGCTCAACAGTGCCGGGCTGAAGGTTGAATCTGCATCGGAACAAACATCACACAGAGTACCGGGTCAGTCATCCTGCTAACAAACGACGGAGACACATCTCCTCGAGGCAAAACAACAACACGCACCTGTTCTGGACGAGGGAGGTCAACTCAGAGATGCGTTGGCCCTTCTCGCCGATGATTTCCTGGGTTCTGGTGGCCAAGATGACAATCTCGGTTCTGGAAGGAGAGGTGACCTTCACGACCAAACCGGCATAGCCGTCCTCCGCCAACTTGCGGGAAAGAAGCTGCACAAACATCGCAACAAACAATCGCACGGCGAATTATTAGCCACCCAATCCTGTCAAACTGCATCCGAAGCGATCGACGGCGACTTGAATTACCTCGTTGACTTCGGAGTAGAAGACGCCGTCAGCGACGAACTTTCTCTTCTTGCTGATGTTCAAAGTCGTAGCCATTTTGATTGTCTGAACAAAATGAGGTAGTAGAGGACCACAAATGTAAATTGCTCGTCCAAAGCCAAGCCATCCAACACGGTCAATTGACTCGAGCGATGATCGCTGGGCAGCAGCCAGCCCAGGCAGCAGAGCAGTCGCTGTCTCCGGCGACGCACCACAAACCATCGATGGTTGGCAGGCCGGAGCCAGCGAGGTCTGCGACCAGAGTTTGGGTTGGATCTGTGTCGGTCTGGGTGAGTGCTGTGTGCTGTGTGTGCCAGACATTGGGTGCGACTGGGTATTTGAGAGTCGGAGGGGAGGAATGACGACGATGACGACGACGACGGTGTTGGCGACGCTGACGCAGAGCGATCCTCTCACATATGACAAGTCGCACCATTTCTATCAAGAATCATACAGTTTACTCATCAGGATTGCGGAACATCGTATTCCTGTTTTGAAAGAGTTTGCGAAGTCGTTTTTGCAGCGAAACCCACCGCGTATTGGTGATATCAGCCATGCCCACTCGTTCGGCTGCGAAGGCGTCCTCCGTCGCTGAGAAATCCAACGTTTCGTTGAGTCCCAAGATCAGTCGCGAAAATACGGAAAGCATCGAAATATCGAATTATGAGAAGGTTCGCTTGGAGAACATCCGACGGAACGAGATGTTTCTCGCAGAGCTCGGGGTGGCGTCCATCAAACAGGAAGCGGCTACCGCAACGCGGCCCCCGATTAGTGGAAAGGCTCGCGTGAAAAAACCTGCTGTGCCCGCCCCGATTGTCCCAGTGCGTCGCTCTAGTCGTGTTACTTCTGAGAAGCTCGCGTCAGAGATCAAAGCGCTACAAGAGGCTGGTAAAGCGGACGAAGCCGAGTCCAAACAAAAGGAACTCGACGATTTACTCGCCACCAAAGCGGCCAGTCAATCGTTTGCTGAAGAGTATCAAGCAGGGAATGCGTCCTCCGATCGGTACGAGCGACTGACGGAGGCCATCCCCTTGTCGACGACATCCGACGGCGACGACGTCGACGTGTCGCAGATTCGCGACGCGTTCTTCACCGCCCGTGACGACCTTCAACGTAAAGCCCCACAGCCATCGCTGTCCGACAGTGCTTTTGCAGCCCTGTCACTCCACCCGGACGACGTCGTGAAGCTCACTCCGCAGCGGATGACGTCGGTCGCGCTGCATCCGTCGGCCTCGAAGCTGCTGGCGGCCGGTGGCGACAAAACGGGCGCGTTGACTCTGTGGGACGTGGACCACGCCGATAAAAGCGAAGGCAGTGGCATCTACCAATACAAGCCTCACATCTCCAACGTGACGAAACTCGACTTCCGCCCGACGTCGCTGCTGTCGACGTCGTACGACGGCACGTTGCGGCTGCTGGACCTACAGCACGACGTCTTCTCGCTCCTCTTCACCAGCCCTGAGTCCTTGTCCGATATGTACTTCACAGACTCTTGCTATGCTCATCGCGGGCGTGATGATACGCTGCTGGTCGCCAAGTCTGACGGCCACCTCGCCCTCGTCGACACCCGCGCGTCCTCGTCCGTTTATCAGTTCGATTTGCAGCTGTACGACTCCAAAATCGCCGCGGTGGACGTACACCCCCTCGACGAGCACGTTATCCTCACTGCCTCTTCGAAATCCGGGATTGCCTTGCACGATCTACGGCGCGCGAAGACGACGAAGTCGGGTGCCTCGTGGAAGCCCACGTGTCACATCACGCCGCACAGCAAGTCGATCAACGGCGTCCAGTTCGCGCCCTCTGGCGACCATTTCGTCTCCGTCTCGCTCGACGATACCATTAAAACCTGGGCCTACAACCAAGGCGACGTACAACAAGCCGCAGCCTTCACGATTCGCCACAACAACTTCACCGGTCGATGGCTGTCGACGTTCAAACCCGCCTTTGACCCCAAACGACCCGCGACCTTCGCCATGGGCTCGATGCTGCAGCCTCGCCGCATCGAAATCTACTCAATTCAGTCCGCTGCAGCGACCAAGGCAAAGACGTTCACCGTCGAGTTAGTGGCGAATCTGTCGGGGGAGTATCTCGCGTCGGTCAATTCGCGATTGGCGTTTCACCCGACGATCAACGCGGTCCTCGGCAGCAATTCCAGCGGCAAAGTGCATCTGTTTCGCTGACGAGAGTGGTCCTCTGTGAGCACCGCCCGCCAGGCAGCGAGGAGGAGACGGGGGGTGAAGCGAGAGCATGCGGGGGAGGGACATCGGCTGCTTCTGCTGCTGCCGGTAGCGGCGGCGGCGGCGGCGGCGGTCATGGTGGTCTGCAAACTCGTAGTGCACGTACACATTTGCGTGGACTGTGTAAGTGTAGCTAAGTATAAATGACCATGGCAGCCTACCCGACTGGTTCACACGGCACACGACGTCTGTTCGCGACCGCCGTCCGCACCGTCGACGGCGCCAGCAGCGACGCCACAGCGTCGCCCGCAGGCGGCCAGCTCCGACGTCTCTAGCTCCGGCGCCAAAGTCTCCCTCAGCGCGCCCATCGCGTTGCTTTGCAGCAGTCGGTACGACAGCGGCAGCGTCAGCTCCGACGAGAGGCCGCGGTGGGCGGCACCCGCCACGTGCAGTAGCAGCGGCTCGTGACTGCAGCGCCATGGCAACGGTGACCAGCGCGCAGTTCTCCGCACCGTCCACGAGACACGCCCCAGCGCACCGCCGTCCACGCCCGACGCGTTCGCACGCGGCGCAGCGTCGGCGTAGACGTTCTCGTCGACCAGCATCGACCGGTGTGGACCCTGAACAAATCGCGGCGACCATTTCTTCATGTTTTACTTCTGATGGTGCCGCAATTGGCGTTGCACACCCGAGATTACTCCTGTATCGTGTGGCATGTGATCCGCAAAACAAGCGACAAGCGACCAACGACAAAGCCTCACAAATACACCCACGGGTCCAAAGGTATCGACGTCCGCTGTTTTGCAGCGACAACCTCGGTGTATTGGTAGCAAGAGAAAAGAGCTGGGGCGCAGGTGAACGATCATCATAGTTTGGGATCTCGCTTACACCGCTACAGCGATACACGTGTCTCCGTATTGCCCAAACAAGCGGGGGGTCGGGGCTATGGGGTCACACTCGTTCACTTCTCCTTCTTGGCCTTGTCGGCAGCCTTGGCGTGCTTCGCGACGAGGTACTCCCAGATGACGAGGTAGAAGCACGTCACAAAGCGCAACAACGACGCGAAAAACACTTGCTGAATCACCTCGCCCAGACTGTTCAACGGAGACATGCCCGGGTGCAGCTGCTTCAACGCCCAGCCCTCGAGCCCGTGGCTGATGGAGAAGACGTGACCCTGCACGCCCTCGACGATGTCACGCGCCACCTGTTGCGGCGTCATCACGACCGACGAGTCGGAGATCTCCTTGGTAATGTCGGGCTTCGTCTTCATTTCTTCCTTGTACATGGGCGTGTCCGTGTCAGGCGGGTACGACACCGAGACGGTGATGCCGAAGGGTCGCACTTCCATTTGCAGCGCCTCCGCTAAGCCGCGCAGCGCCCATTTGCTGCCTGCGTACGCAGTGAAACCGTGAATCGATGCCTATATCATCAGGTATTGCTTCTATTAGTCGGAGGTGGGAGAAGGAGGGAAAGACTGTCCGTGTGGGTCGCTGTCTCGTACCTGAGCCACCTGGGACGAGACGAAGACGATGCTGCCCCGGCGGGCGGCCTTCATGTCGTCGATGACGGCGCGTGTCGCATACACCGAACCCAGATAGTTCACACGCATGACCTTCTCATACTCGTTGATGTCGGACGTGTCGAAGCTGCTGATGTACGTGATTCCCGCGGAGTTGATGAGCACGTCGATGGGGCCGAAGACCTTCTTCGCCGCGGCGAAGCCGTCAGTCACCGCCTTCATGCCATCGCCGACATCACACGACAGCGCGAGTATGTTCTTTGCGTCACAGGCCGTCTCCTTCACGATTTCAGCTTTGGCTTCGTCCAATTTCTTTTGGTTACGAGCGACGATGGTCACCTTGTCGCCAGCTTTGGCGTACAACTTCGCCACTTCCAAGCCGATGCCACTGGAACCGCCCGTGACTAATACGTGTTGAGGTCCTTTCTTTCCCTTCACATTCAAGGCATCCACCTTGCCAACCAGAACCAACCGCAACAGCGTCACCAACAACGGAATCAACAGAACGGGCGAGACCACCACCAACAGGAGAATTACTCCACTATTTTCACTGATCGACAACATTTCTTCAAACCTACCCTCTGTGTAATAATCAAAGAAAGTGCAGTTCCCCTGTCTTGAAGAAGATCCACTGATCCACTGCCATCGATGGTGATCTCAGTCAGCTGATCGATGTGGATGCACTCGTCGTCGTCGTGTTGCCGTCGTCGATGCTGCTTTTTGAAACGCCTCTTCAAACCCAAACATCCCATCCACTTCTGCGATGGATTGGGGACAGCCACACAGCCGCAGGAGGTGGGTGGGTTGTGTGGTCAGACCACCCGACCACCCACGTGGGTGGGTGACCCTTGCACTTGCGATGGGTTCCTCTCTCTCTATCTCTTCTCCGTCCTCTCACCACCTCGGATCACAAGTATATTAGTGTTAGGTTAGGTTGTCTTTTTTTCATTCATTTATCTATATCTTTGAAGTGTTATTGTTGGTTGGTTGTCATCCGATTGATGGTATAACGTCGAAGTGAAAAAAATGAGTGCAGAAGGAGCCGATTCATCCAAAGCTTCTAAGAAGCAACAAAAGAAGGAAGACAAGAAGCAAAAGAAAGGCAGCGAGGTGGAAGTCGATTACCGCACCTTGCCTGCTGAGTCTGTCAAGTTGTTCCTGTCAAATGATGAGGAATTGAATTTGAAGGTGGCCCTGGTCGCTGCACATTTGAATGCGGCCGTCGTGCCCATTCGTTCGTCGGGACCTGCATTCCCTGT
>SMOI01000822.1:0-10360 GCA_008000375.1 Poteriospumella lacustris | reverse complement strand
CGACGACGACGACGACGACGACGACGACGACGACGACGACGACGACGACGACGACGACGACGACGACGACGACGTCTGCTGTGTGTTTCACGGTATCCTGAGCGATTATGTTGTGACCGATTTACAAGGAGAGCTATTTCCTATCAAAGCCCATCTTGACAAGCAACCCTGAGAAGTCGTGAAGACAGCGGATGACGAAGACGATTGCTGCTGGCACATCAACACCGGTGAAAGGATTGCTCTGTAACCCCCAACACAACTCCAGTTGTGAACATTGGCGACGTCGAGGAAAAATATATTTGCAGTAAATACGGATTGGGAAAAAGAATCAAAATATAAATAGAACCGGTTTGGAAGAAGATACACACACAACATGCACAGGCTGTACAAATAATCACACGACCACAAGCGATATACGCCTGATACATAAATCATAACATATAATACAACAAAAGAAACAAAATGTTCAATAAGGTAGAGCTCCAGACGTAGGCTGACGTGGGCAGCCCTCCTTCGCTCATTCGAAATCGGATAGGAGAGACTTCTCGCCTGGGGATGATTCGACCGACACAGAGGCCCACTCGGGTGACGCACTACCGGAATGACTTTTGCGCTCGATGTCCGCGTGATCTGGTTCTCCTTGGTGGGGCTGTTGCTGTAACGTCAACACCAACGCCTGGTGAGTGGTCGGGGCTTCTTTGCCGCGGAACTTGCCCATGTACCACACTCTGACCGTGTGGTTGTGCACAACATAGACCCTCTTCTTGGATTTCCCCTCTTCGTCAGCTTCTGTCCACATTTCCGCTGACCAAATGGCACCATCAATTTCGATGGTGTGGGTCTTCTGATGAAAGTGGAATCCTAAGACTTTCATCGCCTCGTGGACGATCGAACTGCCAACTCGTTGTCGTTTGGCCAGCTCATCAGACAGACACTTGGCGACGTGATGATGAAGCTTGGGCATGGTGATAACGTGTCACGTGTTTCGTGCAATCTCTTGTGATTTCAGTAGAAGCACTGGATGGATGCATTCAACAATTTCTGTGTGTCGTTCCGATGACGGAAGACCACCAACATACCACCAATACCACAATTCTCACGAACAATCCTACTGGATAAATTTCTTTGTGCCTTCAATGGATTGACCTGTATTTGTTGTTGGTACGTTGAATCAGAATTTCCGAGTAGAACAACTGGGTAGAACATGGCAAGAGAGAACAAGAACAGCTCGCCGGAAACTGCTCCGGCCATGGAACAGCCAAAAGAGGCCCAGGAGGAGACGACACAGACCCTATTTGGGTTTGCCTGGGAGTCTACCTAGTGTCTGTGTCACCTTGGGTGTTTCTGGGATTTACTCGAGAGAAGCGTTTCATTTCAGCGCACGACAGCGGTTCGGGTTGGCTTTTTGGCTTCTTCTTCTTGCGGGAAGGCAATGATTTGATTGCATTGATTCGTGTCACACAATACTTATCATCACATTCAGGGACCCTTTCTGTTTTTCTTTGCCTCCGTGAGGATATCAGATTTGGAGAAATCGCCTTGAGAGCAAACGTGAGTGTCGCGCACACACGAGATGTCCAGTCGATGGTCGTTATCGACATCGTTTTTCCAAAATCGACAGACCCAGTCCAATCAACAGTTGATCACTGCCTATACAGAAGATGATCTGCAACATTTAAAGACCCTTCGCGTCATCAGCAACTTGCCGTGTGCGATGTGTTGGATCGAGAAGTTTCTGCTGGTCGTCGATTATTTTCAAATCTTCGGCATCATTTGGAATGCGTCGCAACCGTGGCCCTGGCCGTATCAATGGGTCTATCTCACACAAACGTTGAACTATGTCAATTTCGATTTCTTCTCCGTGTCGTCAGAGGGCGCGTTGTTGGGTCGGTCCCGCTCCATCACCATCCCACCGTGGGGCCGCTACTCGGGGTACCTGTATTACGCCTTCGCCTTCGCCGTCATTGCAGGCTTCTTGACAGCTACCTTTGCCGTCTTACGCCAACCTACCGATCGTTATGGGAAGCTCAATTTCCCCTATCGAACACAGATACTGGCACTGTTTGGCCTCGTCATGTACATCGCGTACAACCCGCTGTGTCTCGCGTTGGTGCGCCTGTTCTACTGTGAAGACTGGCAGGACGAACCGTTCGTCCTCTCGGCCGACCCACACATCAAATGTTTAAGCGTCTCGCACGTCGTGATCACGTTCATTTCGTGTCTCTTGGCGTTGCCCATGATCATCGGCGTCCCGGTCATCCTCCACCGCTACGTCGCCCAGAACAGTGTCTACCACGACCGCCGTGACCACGAGAAACGGTTGCAAGTCTGGGAACTCTTGTATATGTTGCAGTTGGACCCGTATTGGTTGGATGGCTACGTGTGGCTGACGTCGTCGTTCACCCGGTTCGGCGCGTTCTACTACCTCCACCTGTTGGCGATGAAGCTGCTGCTGTTGTTGGTCTTTGTCGCGGTGCGGAGCAGTTACATCGCCCAGGCGTGGCTCATGACGATCATCGTCTGTGTCTTCGCGGGGTATTACACGGTCTATCGACGTCCGTTTCGCAGTTACTCGTCGAATGTGATGTTCGTGGTGCTCTGCGCGCTGTGGGTCTTCGAGCTGTTCTTTGCGCTGGCCAATGCGAACGGTGTACGCAACGCCGTGGTCGTCGCCTCGACGGAGTCGATCATCTTGATCGTGGTCAATGCGCTGGGCTTTGGCGTGATCGCGGTGGTGGTCGGGTACGACGCGACGGTGCCGACGGTGACCGATTGGCCCGCGATGCGCACGATCCAACGGATCTGGACCCACCGCGACGCGTTGCCCAAGGTCGCGCATTGGATCGAATCGTATCGAGAGAGCCAGCACATTCTACACGATTTCTTGCTGGCGCCCGTGGAAGTCGCCGATGTACCCGCGTTGGAAGCGTCGATTCGGCGGCTGCGGTCGTGTTGGCTGCAGGCGCGTTCGACCGGCAGCATCTTCGACACGGCGCTGAGCGAGCTCCTCGAGACGCTGCTGCTCGTCCATTCGTCGCGGTATCTCTTCGCCTATCGGAAACATGCCCATTGGGACCAAGCGTACCAAGCGGGCGTCGCGGCGCGGGTCTTTGACCGGCGGGCGTCGTTCGTCCAACTGATGAACCCGAAGAAACGGTCGCTGTTGCAGCGCCTGTTGGCGTACCGCACGGTGCGTGGCGACCATATTCACGCGGGCAAATTCGATTTGGAGTTGGCGCGGAAGTACGAGGGCCATTTGAAGTTCCAAGAGGAGCTACGCCAACGGAAACGCCACCGCGGCGGCGCCGGCGGCGACCCCGGCGACGACGCGGCGGCGGTGTCGACGTCCGATCGACGGCGATCGACGTTTTCGCTGTTTCAAAAGAACGCGAAGCTCTTTTTGGACCAAGCGGAGACGCCGACCGGCGGGAAAATGGACGCGATTCGGGAGGGCGACGACGACGGACGCGGCGACGGGCGCGACGGTGACGGTGACGACGACGACGATGCGACCGACCGCGAAGACGGCGACGCCGATGGCCAACGCGACGGCGACGGCGACGGCGACGAAGAAGAAATCGCCTTTTACGACGAACGTGGCTTGCCGAACATGGCGCGGTTCTCGGCGGAGTTCATCGACGAGGCGGCGAAGATGATTCAGCGGCTGCAGGAGCGCACCGAGTTGGCGCTGAACAAGCACCACGAGGCCTCCAAGTCGCTCTACGAGCAGCAGCGACTGCTCTTCTTGCATCATTTGAAGAAGCAACAGGCGCTCGCCGCGGCCACGGGTGGCAGTTCAACCGCAACGACGGCGGCGGCGGCGGCGGCTGTTTCTGCTGCTGCCGATGGCGCTGCCGCCGGTGGAAGCGCAGCGGAAGCGGCCGCCATCGCCGCGGTCGCGTCGCATCAAAACCTCTCCCCGGCCGCGATACAAGCCGCGGTGCAAGCGGCCGCGACGGGGGGTGTCCTGAGCAGTGCGCCGTCGTTCACGGGGCACTCGTTCACGGGCACCGCGGCGGCGGGCTTCACGCAGTCGTTCTTCAACCGCCACGGCCTCAACAAGGTCAACACGATGGATCTCATGAAGCAGACGGCCGACGAGGACGAGATCCAGGACATGGAGGACCTCTTCCACCTCTGGGACGAGGCCATTCTGCTGTACGAACAGGAAGAATTCCCCGGCGACTACGAACTGCTCAACCGCCAGGTCGAGAACTGGTACACGTACCGCAACCTCGTCTCGCAGCGACTGGAGACCATCGTCACGATGATCAACGAGCAGGAAGACCTCCTCGACCAGCTCGGCGACGTGCAAGTTGCAGACGACGACGAGGACGACGACGAAGACGTCCGGGGCGGCGGTGGCGGCGGTGCGGACGACGAGGACGACGACGACGGCAGCGTGTTCCACGTGCCGCTGCTGCCGGCGCGCGGCGACGTGGAGCAGGGCCAGCCGAAGCAGTCGGCGTACTCGCCGCAGGCACAACGACGTGGTGGTGGCGGCAGTGGGAGCGGGGACCAGGACGACGCCGGTGGCGACCGCGGCGCGCTGACGCCGCCGCGCGCGAAGAAGGAGCGTCACCTGAAGGGCTGGGGCGTCAAGTCCAGCGCCACTTCGCCGGTGCCTACGACGGCAACGGGCGCGAGCCCCATGCGTCGCCAGTATCCCAACGAAGACGACGACGGGGACCTGGTGAACATGGGCTCGCCGGCCCGCGGCGTCGCGGGCGGTGCGCTGTTCGCGCGCGACGTGGGCGGCGTGCACGACGACGACGACGACATGGCGCAGCTGCTGGCGAACCCGGGCGTCTGGGACGAAGACGACGACGCCGGCGGCGGCGCCGACGAAGAGACAGGGCTGCTGTCGCCTGCGGAGCGGGATCGATACCGCATTCGCAAATGAACGACGTCGCGACCACAACACTGTACATAGCGTGGAACGAGCGACGGGTAATGTCGCAGAGAGTGACCCTCACAATGGTTCATCCCACCGTAACTTTTGGATTATTGATCTGTGCACCGGTATATTCACTTATTCGATAATCATCACATCTATGGTAGACCGAGCTTCAGGGATAGACACCAGGAAAGACTGGCTACTATGTCAGGGACGCACCTTTTGTTAGTGGCATACCCAGTACCCAGAACTGCTCTGGGTGTGTCTGGGCCCACGTAGCCGTTGCTCTCCCCCGCCGCCACCGCCAGTTCAACCGTCGCAGCGGCGGCGGCGGCAGCGTCGAATTCCAAAACCGTCGCCACCCACCGCAGCGGCAGCGGTCGAATTTGATTCGGACGTTGGTTGCCCTTGTCCCCGTCCCACGCCCTGCTCCATCCGACCAACCTCATCACATACATTCGTATTATATAGTACGTGGAACGCTGTCGCCGAGTCTGTGAGAGAAGAGACTGTGACGGTAGGTTAGCGGTTGTTGCACACGAAAAAAAAAAAAGAGGAACGACTGACTATCCGTTTGTCCTCCCCGATTTGAAGGTCGCCACTCGCTCTGCTGTTGCTTCCTTGCGCATCATTCGATTCTAGGTGATCATCATTGGTGATAATACCCCTTGGAATTCCCCTTTGAGTCCGTTATATCGCAGTGAGAAGTCGTCAGTGCCTCTGAAGTAATTGAATTGCGGTTCAGACGCAGCACGACGATCAACCCCCCCCTCCCAACGCACACACACACACCCAGCTACATATATACTCCCCCGTGGATAACGCACGGCAACAATGGAAGGCAAAACCATGGAAGACTTCGTGGAGGCCTTCAACGGCCGCGTGAAGACGAAGCCCTTCGAGCAGTTCCACCTGATGATGATCGACTGGAAGTCGGGCTCCGCGCGACAGAAACAAGCGCTGTACCACCTGCTCTTTGTCGACGCCAAGTCCGTCGAGTACTGGCGCGAATACGTCGAACTGGTCGTGGGCCTCTTCCCCGAGCGGAAGCTGCAGCTGCAGCGCGTCATCAGCAAAGCGCTCGAGCTGCTCGACGAGAAGTCGCTGAAGGACCACGCGAAGTACCTCGCCATCCACATCGCCCTGGCGCACTGCAAGAGGTAAGGCCGTGTCTCCCCGTGTGTCTGTGTGGGTGTGTGTGGCTGTCTAACGGCGACGGTGTCGACTGCAGCACGAAAGAGGATGCGAAACGCTACTTCGAGGTCAGCATCTACCGCAAACACATCGGCCGCGGGCTGGCGGCGCTGTATCTCGCCTGGGCAGCGCACTGCCAGTCGATGGGCCTCGTCGAAGACGCCGTCAAGGCGCTGCAACTGGTACGTCTCCCCCGCCACCTCCACCTCCACCTCCACCGCCGCTGTCGCCGCTGCCACTGACACTGACGCTGCCTCTCTCTCTCACACACAGGGCCTCGATGCGGGCGCTGAGCCACGGCTGGCGCTACACAACGAATGGAAACGTTTACAGACCGCCGCGGCAGAGCAGCCCACGGCGGTGGCGGCGACGGCGACGACGACGGAGGAGCTCGTCGAGACGCCGAAGGCCGCCGCCGCGACGGCGCCGTTTCTCTCGCGAAAACGTACGTCGCCCCTGCCCCTCCGCCGCTCTGTCTCACGGCCCCGCTGACGCTGACGCTGTTCCCTCTCTCTGTTGTGTGTAGTGGCGCCGCGTGGTCTGCTCGGCGGCGCGGTGCGCGAGGCGCAGCCGACGTCGAATTGGTCGGCGACCGGCGACGGCGACTCGACCGAAGAGCGCTCGCCCGTCGCCCCCCGCGACGCCGCCGCACTCGCCACGCCCATACCCACACCCACGGCGGCCCCGGTAGCCGTGTTCGCAGAGGCAGAGGCGCCGGTGTCGAAGCAGGAGCTCAAGTCGAAGTACCTCACCGACAGCCTCCGCAACTTCCGCCCCGCGGCGAAGATGATCGTCCGCTCCTCCGCCACCGCCACCGCCTCTACCGCCGCCGCCACCACCGTGACACGCAGCACCCCTAACGCGGCCGGCGGCGGGGCCGACGACTGCACCGAGAAAATGGCCGACGACGACGTCCGCGCGGTCGTCGCGCAGATGGGCGACGTCCTGCGCGCGCCGCCGACGCCACAGCAACCGCCCGCCACCGCGGCGGGTGCGGCGGCAGCGGCAGCGGCGTCGTGTCTGACGAGCAGCGCGCACAAGAAGAAGAAGCGCGTCTCGTTCAGCGCCGACGCGCCGCCGGTGCTCACGGCGCAGGAGCTCGCCGCCGCCGCCTCGGCCACGTCGCCGGTCGCGCGCTCCGTCGCCCCCACCGCGGCCCCCGCCGCTCCTCCGACCGCTGCGGTGGCGACGGCGGCGACGGCGGCGGCGGTGAACATCTTCGCGGACCCGAAGCGGTTCCTGACGCTGCACGGCCGCGCGTTCGTCGAGCTGTCGCTGCTCGGCAAAGGCGGCTCGTCGGTGGTGCACCGCGTCATCTCCTGCGACGACGGGCAGCTCTACGCGCTGAAGCGCATCCAACTGGCGTCCCACGGCCACGGCAGCGGAAGCGGCAGCGGCGGAAGCGGCAGTGACGGCGGCGATGGTGGCGGTGGCGGCGGTGGCAGCGACGACCTCGACGCGATCTTCGCGTCGCACGCGAACGAGATCGATTTGTTGAAACGGCTGCAGGGCACGTCGCCGTACATCGTCACGCTCGTCGACCACGCGCTCTGCCGCGAGCAACACGCGCTCTGGCTGTTGCTCGAGATGGGCGACATCGACCTCGCCAAGCTGCTGCAGCAGCGGCTCAAGGCCCACGCCGCCAGCGTCAACGCCGCCGCCAGTGGCAACGCCGCCAGTGGCAACGCCGCCGCTGTGCCGTACCTGGACCCGCTGTTCGCGCGCATGGTCTGGAAGGAGATGCTGCTGGCCGTGCAGCACATCCACGACCACCGCATCATCCACGGCGACCTGAAGCCCGCCAACTTCGTCTTCGTGCGTGGACACCTCAAGCTCATCGACTTCGGCATCGCCAAACACATCTCCAACGACACCACGAACATCTACCGCGACGCCCACATCGGCACCGTCAACTACATGGCGCCCGAGGCCATCGCGCCGGACTCTGTCATCGCCCTGCCGCCCCCGCCCCCATCGCCTGGCGCTGGCGTCGCTGGCGCTGGCGCTGGGGCGGCGCGGAAGAAGGCGGCGACGCAGCGGTCGCACCAGTACACGATGAAGCTCGGCCGCGCGAGCGACATCTGGTCGCTGGGCTGCATCCTCTACCAAATGGTCTACACGCGGCCGCCCTTCGCCCAGCTCAACACGATTCAGAAACTCGCCGCCATCCCCAACGCCGCCTACGTCATCGCGTACCCGCCGCACGCCGACGGCGACGCCATCGCGTCGATGCGCCTGTGTCTCGAGCGCGACCCGCGGCGCCGCGGCCGGATCCTCGGCGCCGGCGGCCTGCTGCAGCAGCCGTACGTCACCGTCGTCCACCCGCCACCGGCGGCGACAGCGACAGCGACAGCGACAGCGACAGCGGCGGGGGACCCGGCGGCGACGGCGACGGCGACGGTGCGGCGGACGATCGGGCTGCTGAAGCGACAGGCGCTGGCGACGTTCGCCCCGTCGGCGACGACCGCGATCCAGCGCTGGTTCGACAGCGTCGACGCCGCCGCCGTGGCGCAGCGACTGCGCAGCGCCAGCGACGGTGACAGCGACGGTGACAGCGACGGCGACGAGGAGAGCGACGAGGACGACGCCGCCGCCGGCGACGACGACGCCACCGAAACGGCGCCGGTCGCTGCCCCCGCCGCCGCTGACGACGACGACGAGGCGACCGAAGCGATGGCCGTCGACGGCGACGAAGACGACGCCACCGAGACGATGCAGCAGGACACCGCCGCGATGGCCGCGGCCTCCTCCGCGGCGGCCGCAGCGGTCGCGTCGCCGTCGCCGCTCGCGAAGGTGGCGGCCCCCGCGACGCGGACGACGCCGACGCCGCTGCTCACGCGACCGTCGCCCGCCACCGCCACCGCCGTCGTGATGCACAAGCGCCGCGGCCTCGCGCCCCGCGTCCTCGCCGATGCCACCGCCACCGCCGCCGCTGCGCCGCCGCCGTCGTCGTCGTCTTCGTCGTCGACGGTGACGATGAAGAAGAAGGCGCCGGCGACGGTGGCGCTGCGGCCCAGCGACGACAAAGAGAACCAGCCGACCGCGCCGCGGCCCGCCACCCGCCTCCACCCCAACGTCCTCGACGCCATCAGCGGCAGCGGCAGCGGCGGCAGTGGGCTGCTGAAGAAAATGACGCGCGCCGAACGCGACGCCGCCACCGACGACGCCACCGCCGCCGCCACAGCGACGACGACGACGGCGACAGCGACGGCGACGGCGACGTCGAAGCGGCGGAAAGTGCTCGAGGACTCGTCGTCGTTCACCGAGCAGATCCGTCGCCAGGCGCACAACCTCCGCGATACGCAGTCCGAGGCCGCGCAACGGGTCACCGCGCGTTGGCAACGCGCCGCCCCCACCGACGCGGCGGAGGACCTGAAATCGCTGATGGCGCGCAAGATGGAGGACATGCGCAAGTTCATGGACATAGACGCCGACAACGTCACCGCCACTGAATCCATGGACCTCAGCGGCTGGATCGAGTAGAGAAGCCGCAGCCTTCTTTGAGCCTCCACATCGCCGTTCCTGTGAGCCGGTCTGGTGGCAGTCGTTTCGTTTTTTTGTTGTTGTTGTGTCGTTTGTGTTTTGTGTTTTGTGTCTCGTTTTGGCCTCGGAGGAGGTGTCCACGTGTACAGGGTAGAGCGTCTCACTGTCATTGTCTCTCTTTCTCTTGTGTGAGGTGTATCGGTGGGTGTTGTAACGCAATGACGCAGTGCGGTGTATAGTAGTAGTTCGATAATCGTAGGTCTCGCACCGATCGCCTGATGAGTGTCGGTGTACAACAAACAAACAGATCATTTGGATACTACGCGGGCCCGGAGCGACAACGACAGTGCAGACAGAGACAGAGGTACAGAAAATACGGACTACAAACCCTACAACAAACAACACCACCAACACAGAGGGGGGGGGTACCTACTCACGGCGGACGTGTCGTACGCAGCATCTGTGTGTGTCGCACCCAGTGCGTGTCGAATGTGCCACCACCATCGACTGACGAGCGAGGGTGTCTGACCCGACTGAGGCTCAGTCAATGTAATTCATAATTCAATGGAAAGTAAGTGTGAGGCGTCCTCACGCTTACTGAAGGTAGCATGTCTAGTCTTCGCCAAAAGATCCACAGTAGAGTGGGCTCATTCTCGACCAAGGATTAGACTGATCGACACTGCGCATCGCTGGGTGTATTTGAAATGGTTGCACGGTGCGGTACAGAGAGCAAGGTGTAGTGGTGAAGATTTCGAACACGAATATCACCGATTCCTCCAGAATTGC
>SMOI01000820.1:0-10389 GCA_008000375.1 Poteriospumella lacustris | reverse complement strand
GGGTTAACGGGCGAGTTGCCGTCGACGCTGCCAAACTCGTTGTTGTATCTTGGTTTGTCGCACAATTTGTTGTCGGGGACGATACCGGACGCGTTCTTTGCACAATCATGGCAGAGTCTGGATGTGTCGTTCAATCACATCTCCGGAGAGCTCCAGAACTTCTCTATGTCCACTGTCGATACTGCCATCCATCGTGCGCATCATCAACATCGTCGCCCCAACGGAACACTGCTCAGTGACGATGACAACGGAGTTGGCGATGATGACATTGACATCTATTACAACGATGATAGTGACTCCAACCGAAATATCACCAACATCAATGCGTATGGCTTCTCATTGAACTTGCAGATCAATCTCCTGTCGGGCAAGATCCCGTCGCGTCTCCTCGCGTACGAGGACATCAACATCTTGAGTGGCAATCTGTTCAGCTGTCCGTTGGGCTCTGATCGGAACGACGTCCTGCCAAGGAACGATCCCGACAGCGATGCCTTTCGATGTGGCTCGAACGAGATCGTTGCCGTGCTGTATAGCTGGCTGACGTTGGCAGCGGTGATGATTCTTATGGTGATTGTCTTGGTTCGCCTCAGTTGGGCGGATGTGCTGCATGCGTTGTCGCTGATCGGAGATGTGGCGGGCAGGGTCGCGGCCAAGCGGTTCGAGGAGATGTCGACAACTGGGTCGAGGTGGGAAGAGAGTCGTCTATTACGAGAGATATACATAAGCTTTGTGGCCTTCGCGCGATATGCGCTGCGACGTACGCTGTGTCTGACAATGGTCGTGGTGGTGGTATGTATGCCGGTGTATGTGGCGCTGAAGACGTATTACCGAACGTACGATCTGCAAGAGTTGTGGGAAGTGTCGGCATTGTTTCTGGACGGACGACAGCCCGCCATTGCGTTCTTCGCCATCATGTGTAGCATTGTCATTGTGTTTGCGGTCACAGAGGGCGGCGGTACCGGATCTAGCACAGCAGTCGCGGCCCCATCATCGTCATCGTCTGCAAAGGAGACCACGTCGTCTGATGAAGCATCTCTCTCTGAACCAGCTCGGCCTCTCTCGTTGAAGTCTCTACTGTCCTCCTCGGTCGATGGGAACTTACCGCCATTCCATTCCGTTGACCTTCCGGCTGTCAGTGTTGGCCGTTCGACCTCCCTCTCACGCATCTCATCTCGCTTCTCCAAGATCTTGCAGTTTTCATCGGTGTTGGCCACAGAGAAGCGTTCGCTTTGGTGGTTTGCTGCTTCTTGCTTCGCTCTACTGGGTATCCTGCTGGTCGTCAACGTAGCCTACGTGTATGCGCTGCAGACGTCCCTGGACGTGACGGTCACGACGGTGTTGATGGTCGTCGTATCGATGTCCAAGTTCGCCTTCACCTCGGGCTGTTTGCGTCTGGCGGACAGTGTGCGAGAGTCGAAGCGTGCAGTGACAATTTTGGTGTCGTTTCTGGCGTGTAGCCACATTTTGGTTCCGTATTTGATCGAAGGCTTGATCAGTGTGAAGTGCTTTTACTACGCGATTATTGAATCGTCGCCGCAGGTGCAAGCTACTGTAGTGTCACCCTTCTGTACGTATGTCGTCAACGAGGGAGACAATGGCAACAGAGACAACCGTATCATATCATTTGCGGGGGTACCGATCATCTATCTGTGTGTCCCACGCGTGCAAACGGCGACGTATGTCCCGTCGTTTGTCTACTCGTACGACTGTTCGTCGACATTGATCACCAACTTCGCGCCTGTGTTTGCTCTGCGATACACTTGGTCCGGGGTCATCGCACCGGTCGTACAATACCTGGCGAATCATTTCATGGCTACCGTGACAGAGGAGGAGATAGTCGCCTCCTGGCCTTGGTGGCGACAGAAGTTGCATGATTTCTTCGCGAGTGTTCAACCGCGTCGTTGGCGATTGCTTCAACTCAGCCGTCACATCTCCGCCACCGCATCCGTCGCCACTGTCGCGTCACCCTCAGCAATAATGCCCCTTGAACTGCTGATGAAAGAACCGATCACCACGCTTCTGAACCACCAGATGATAGTTTCGGTGTTCATTCAGGATCTGATGTCGATGTTGACGTTCGGTCTGTTGTTTCCACCGCTGGCTGTGTTGATCGCGTGGTCGATGTGTGTACAGATCGTGAGCGAGTGGGTCTTCGTCGATGCGTTGTTGCAGGCGGTGCATGACCATCCTCTGCGTGATCTCAGCGACAGTGTCGTCGGGTCATCGAGTGGTCCCGAAGATGTGGAAGCGGGTGCGGAGCGACCTTCGATCAGTACGAGGCGCAGCGCACATAGGCAGTGGCAGTGTTCGCTACGTCGACAGTGGCTCCGCCTGCTGCGCTACGAGGTCGACTGTTTGGCGTCGCGCTCGACGATGCTCATGCAAGCGAGTTTCTGGACGCTGGTGGTGTTGGTATGGGCTTTTGCGCTCTTCGATACGCTGGGGTCGACGGAGGGCGAGCGCCACGCGTCGGTGCTGGCCGTGATCATCATCGCAGTGCCATCGGTGGTCTTTTCCCTGCGAAATCTGTCGATATGGCTTTACCATCGTGTTCGACAAGGACAGCTGACGCAGAGCGGTCGGTCGACAGGCGACAAAGACGACGCACCAGTGAAGGAGACGGAGATGACGGCCACGCGACAGGCGACGACCGACACCGATGACACCGATGGCAATGGTGATGAAGACGACAACAACGGCGGTGGGATGAACAAGAAGCTGCCGTCGCTGCAGCTGTCACCGGCCTCGTCTCCTCGCGAGCATGGCAGTGGGCGAGCACTATCTCCGTTGCATGCGCTGCAAGAAAGGCGTCGGACACAGCTCACTGTGTCATCTGATGCAGCTCCCATCGTCTCTGTCGCTGACGACAGCCCACCGTTGGCCCCCGTCATAACGGAGAATCCATTGCATTCGCTGTCATCGCGACGTCTACCGGGCTTGCCAGGAGATCATACGGAGGGCTGGGCCAGTCCTTCGATATAACAACGTTCACCTGGACTCCACATCGCTCGTCTGATTTTCGTTTCGGAAGACGTAGAGCTTCTCCTATCAATATTCTCTGTTATTCATTTTTTGCTCCGTAGTTGTTCCACTTCTGTTCGGTGATGTTTCGTGTTCGTAGTTCTCATGGATTGCGTGTGGATTAGTAATGTCAGCAGTTTGGGAAGCGAACCCACCGTTTTCGGTCGGTCTGACCCACTGTGAATCCCCCACCACCACCGAGGTCCTTTTGATTTGTTTGTTCTCCATCGACCATGCCTTGTGTCGTCGCTCATCCTGTTGTGTTCATTCTCAATGCCTGTGCGTACGTGTGCCTGCCTCCCGTCTCCATTGTCTTCATTGGTAGCCCGGTCGGCCTCTATCCTTACGAACCTTGTATGGGATGGTTCCTCGTTGTTCCCTGTTGTCGCAACGTTTACGGGTCTCATCAGCAGAGCATGTCGAGAGGAGCCTCTCCTTGCACCTCCCGATACATGGCGCAGGTCGTGGTCATAGAAGCATCGTCTCTTTGCTCCTTCTTCTTTCCTGCCTTCCACTTTTTGTAGTTGGGGTTGGTAATGTCTGCAGTTGGGGAACACAATAGCTGCTCTTATCGGTCATTGCTTATGCGTGTTGACCCCCTCCCCTTATCACCCTTTTTATTTGATCTCTTTCGCGTGTCCGTAGACCATGCCACGATCCACGCTCACCTTGTTGTTTGCATGTGTGTTCTCACTGCGTACGCTCCCACCCATTTTCGCCTGTCATATGTATCGGCCTCTGTGCTGCACCAAGTGCAACTCGCGGGTATGGCTCAATCCGAATCGATATTGTGTGTTCGTTTTTGGTTTTGGTTTTGTTGTATTTTGCGTGCATTTGTTATTGCGTAGTTCACGCTTGTTAATAGGTCTCCGTAGTTCGTTACGCATATTCCGTGTTCAACGGAATGTGTGGATCATTGCTGTTTTATGTCATCCCTGTCGTCACTCAATTGAATCGTTCATTCATTGAATTGCTTGATCACTCCTTCCCTGATATTGCGGCACGGTTTTGTGACCCTCACGGAACGGGGTTCGATTGCGGCGTCAATTGTTTGTTGATTTTCATACTTCTGCTGTGGGTTCATTGCATTTTGTCGTTCGTAAGAGCAGTTGGTGTCCATAGCGAACATCAATCGGCTCGCAACTTACTTCTTCTATTTATACATCGACAACGTGTGTGGTCTTTGGGTGCGCGTCAGCCAGTGGTATGGCATCAGCCGCCAGCTTCAGTCGATTGGTATCGGACTGGCTACTTTAGTATGAATCCATGTGTGGTGATGTTTCTGTGCGATGTGTGAGTGAATCAATAATGAAACCTGTCGTGCTTTCTGTATTTATCGCTGTGCCTCTCTCCGCTCACTTTCGTGTGTCGTTTGTTTTGTCGGCGAGTCTGTGCTCCAGCATTGACGAAACCCAGTGGGCTCTTTGCTGAAGTGGTGGTCGGGAAAGCCTATTGCTGTTGACACCACTGATTGCCATGAAGACTACTGGGCTGGTAGTGTTAATGTTATCAACACTACCAGTTTATACACCGCCTGGGAGTGTTGATAGCACCGACTGGTAGTGTTGATCGGCTGAAAGGCACCGCTTTTGTATAAACTGCCTTGAACTATTCTGCCTCACTACTTTGCATCTTTCATGATGTTGTAA
This sequence comes from Poteriospumella lacustris, assembly GCA_008000375.1. Lineage (NCBI taxonomy): Eukaryota > Chrysophyceae > Chromulinales > Dinobryaceae > Poteriospumella > Poteriospumella lacustris. Next base: position 5,719 of record SMOI01000820.1, on the reverse strand, counting down.
GTACATGCTCCATGATGTATGCACTGCATTCGCAGTTGAGCTCATTAGTGGTGGCGACACTTGCCCCGCAACCTGTCAAAGAGGGCGTCAAGCTGGCGCCGATTTGTTCACCAGGGATCGATCAACTCACCCGCCAAGAGTGTGGATCGACCCTGACGAGAGAGACGATCGTTTGGGATGTTTTCGTACCTACCACTATCATTTTCGATAGAAGTAGATACAGAGACTTTTTCTAAATCTAAACCACGAAAGGTCAGAGAATGCCAGTTCCACTGGCAATCGTTTCGGCAACTTGTCTACGAAAACGCCCACCAACTGTATACTCATCAATAAAGTTCGACAATAACAAAAAAGAGGAGCCAATACACATTCTACACATGGATAGGCCACAAGGGACAAGGATATGTTGTCCGTTCGCATTTTCTGTGCTCTCTCTCTCTCTTCACCACAATGGCATCAATCGGTCCTAGAGACGTTTTGTCAAACAAACAGGTAATCACGATGCTGCATTTACAAATCAATGTATTGTCAACTCAAACGAACAACTACCCTTTTTACGTATCAACTACTCCCAGCGCAGCAAGTTTACGCTTGTTCTTGAGCTGCGAGTTCAAATCGATAGTGATGTCAGGACTCTGCTCCATCGTCTGCTTCACTTCTGCCCTCACTCTGCTTAGCTTGGCAAGAACATGCCCACGATCGTCACTCCTCTGCAGTCCTTTGGTCTCCAAGTACTTGAACGTCAGAAACTGTCTAAATTGGGAGGGGTTGGGCATCGCCACAGAGGTGAAGTACGTCAAATTCTCCGAATCTGAGACTGTCCCTGGCTTGACGGAGGCACCTACGCACTGATACACTTCATCATCAAGGCACTCTATCGCGATGTCGCAAAAGGTGAGTTCCTCCCCCTTAACAGTCACGGTTCTATCTGTAGCTCCCACCCAGCGAATAGCAATATGCGGTGCGCAGCCGTCATCAAAAACGCGACCGTCAAAACGCTGACGATTCTCAGCGGACATGATGAGAATGTTGTTGTCATTCTCAGCGTGTTGAACATAGGACGTTTGTGCCATCAGATGACACCTCTTCCCCTTGCAGCCGCCACCAAAACAAGACAAATTGACATTCTCCCAAAGAATAGGCTGCATGTCAGGCTCGACGATCATGGTGTTAAGTGAGGACATATAAGAGAGCAAAGAAGGCTCTCCAGAACCGGGGTTCTCAGCAGGAATGTAGTCCGAAGACAAGATAGCCATTGGGTTCGTTGGCTTGCTCACTGGTGTGTAAAACCTCGTGTGAACTACATCAGCGTCCTGGTCGAAGACTCGCTTCACCATGCCCTCCAAACGTGTTTGAAAGCTACCACAGTGAGTTTCCTGAGCGAATAGGACACGCACAGTGAGCAGCTGAGGATTCTCATAAGTAATAGAGGTCTTCTCTTGATTGCTATGGAAGCCACCTGTCAATCCAGCAAGATCGTACACAGAACCTCGTAGACCATGCTTGTGCAAACTCGTGACGGTAGATTCACAGAGGTACCACACCGCTGAAATTGAAAATAGAAATTGACAGAAAATCAATAAAAATAAATTATCCGCTGAAACCAACAATGGATATCACTGTACCTACAGATGGGGCCTTCTTCTCGGCCAGCAGTCGATTGAGAGTCTCTTGTTTAGCGGTGATCAATTGAAGAAGCAAAAGTCTCTTGTCTTCAGCTGAGGCTGTCGTGTACTCAGACTCATATACCTTGATCACCTTCTCCAAATCCGAAATTCTCGTGTCTTCAGTTGCCATTTCTCTCTGAAATATTGTGATTGTTCGAAAATCGATTCAAACAAGTTGAGGGCGAAAATGGTCGTTGTTTTTATTGGTCGAAGGGGTCGACAATCCCTTTGGGTGTCTGTTTTCCGGAGTGTGTCCTACAAGGATCGTGTCCCTGTAGGCACTCAATTTTTGATTGACCAACATGACGAACATGACTAACATCAAGATGTAGTTAAGGGCGTCAAGTTAAGATAAACATACTCGTCAAGGGCGTCTCTGGGAATACTTGAAATTAGATAGCATTGCACCAGCTGTACCAGCCCTTTCTCACTCCATCTGAGTCACATAGAAGTAATTGTCGCGGTTGAGTTGGGTCAACCCGCTTTGAGAGATTGATTGATGTTTTTATTGAAGTCTTTGTACGACAGAACGATTTTGATTTGATTGGCAGATCCCCGATCCTCTCCGTCAGACTTCCATCCTACCACCGGAACATCGCAAACCTCCCAACGCAAACCCTAACCCTAACAGATGTTAAAAAAACCCTAACCTTTGTAATGAATGGAAAATGTTAACATTTTTACAAGATGTACATACATACATGCACTGGTGGCTACTCGCGTCAGTGTCTAGAAGAGGTCCCTCCCGATCAACGCTTTGTCTGTGTCGAACTCTACCATCTCCCTTTTGAAGAGACCGCAAATGCCAGCGATAAAGGACTTGAAATCTTTGTGGCAACTATTCGCCACAAACACATTTTGCAGCCCCGGGTCATGACCAATGTCGGATACCCTTCCATAAAGAAGTCTTTCGGTATTCAGTACCGGAAGGGGAACACTCAAGTCCAGGCCCAATGCCCTCCATACAGCGCATCGGCACTCTTCAATGGCCAAGACTCTATTCAGTACCGTCATCTTGGGAGAACGCTTCTTCATTTCAGCAATGTCGTTTGACGAACACGAGCTCTCCAGTACCGCCTTCACATTGGAGTCGCATTTGATTAAGTCAATGACTCTCTGGAAAAAGAGCTCCAAAATATGCCTGTCACCCATTGTCATACTATCACCCATTAGCACAAATAGGAACACGTCGGTGAAAGCACTTACCGTATGCTCAATGCAGATAGTCGTGAGCGTGCTGAATCTCGGATAATCTCTTTTTGAACTTTGAACGTTGCATTCAGAAGAGCAGCCCCCACCTCCTTTTCCATCTCCTTCTCCTTCTCCTTCTCCATGTCGAACAAATCGAACGCGAGGCGGGACGCTGTGTGCTGGTCCGCAACGTACGATTTTGCACGCTCTAAGTATGTATCATACTTCGAGTTTTGATGCTGACTAATTTCGCTTTCGATGGCGAATCTGCGGAAAGAAAGCACTCGTTGCCCTACGAGATGGCAACGACGCCACGCTGACTTCTTGTTCACTACTTGGGGTCTGAACCCGTTCAGTGACGCATAGCCCACTATAAAAACAACTATCATAAACAAGATAGCCATAGTTCCCTGGTCAAATCAATTGCTTTTAGAGTTTGAACTCCTTTTTATTCCAGTGCCTGATGATAGCTGGGGGCAAAGAAGGTCCCCCCCCCCCATAACCCATAGCATCCAAAAACCCGTGTCACAACGCGCGCAAACGGTCACTTGGCGAGTTTGACAATAATCGACGTTTTTCCGAACCTTCTTCTCCTCAGCCCTCGTGAAATCTTCTTTGGTTTGCTGCTGGTCCCAATGGCTGGTATTGTTCACCTCTCTTCTGTAATCAGAACGAGGCTCATTCTTGGGATAGCTAGTGATATTCCGAAATTATATCCAATAGAAATAAATTATCCGCTACAACCAACAATGGAAATCACTGTACCTACAGATGGGGCATTCTTCTCGGCCAGCAGTCGATTGAGAGTCTCTTGTTTAGCGGTGATCAACTGAAGAAGCAAAAGTCTCTTGTCTTCAGCTGAGGCTCCGCAAAACAAGTCGTATTTTATTTACTTCTTTAATGAAAGAGCTAAGGACCGTACCTACCCACTACGCTGCTGTCCATGTCAGGCCACCAGCGAGCGACAACAAGGTGGCCATGAGCAGACGGCGTCGGCACGACAGGTACAGCCCACCCTCTTAGGCGGGGTCACTATACGGGAGACAGGGGGGGGGGTGGCTAAGAAGGCCAGAGACAGCGCTCCGTGTCGTTATTCGCCCTAAACGACTAAACGACAACGCACAGCGCATGTCTACAGTATATACACAGACGAGGGGGGGGGTGGGCAGGCGACAGCTTCCGCGACACCGCCCCGAACAGCAACTCACAAAACCAATGCAAATGTACCAATGAAACAACAACCAGATCGAACAGATGACGAATAAACAGAGAAGGACAGCCGGCACCACCCATCACGGAGAGAGAGAGGGGGGGGCCTTTCAGCAGCAGCAGCGGCAACAGACGGGGCCGTCCTCGTACAGATACAACGGCTCTCCGCGGAACGGATCTTGTACCAGATACCGCGGGTACCAGCAATGACAGCAGGTCTCTACGACACCCGCACGGCGGCCCCAGGGGTTACACCAGCGATCGCAGAGCTCGCCGAGCCACAGACACGGCGCCACCGTGCAACACGCACAGCCGGCGAGACACGCCCGCGAACCAGCAACCGAGCAATGTTTCGTCTCGCACACTGCGAAGGACTGGCAATAGCGACGCAGCCCACCGGGACCGAAGCAGCAGACGCACCCGCAGCACCAACACGGCCACTTGCAACACGGCGTCAACCACGGCGGCAGATACGGAATCGACGTCCCCGTCTGCACACTCGGCGGCACCGCCGACGACGGCACCGATTCGAAGAGAAACGTCTTCTGCCGTGACCCTAGAAACGCCATATCGTTGCCGGGGATCAGGCAACAGCAACAGCAATAGGGCAGGCAGTACCGACTGCCCAACGGATCGCGACGGGCGAGGTACTCCTGCACGTCCTCGCGTCGCCGCTCGCGACCTATCCGCGCGTCGTAATCGGGCTCCAACGTACGCGCCAACTCGAAGTGGTCGTTGTCGATGGCGTAGTCAAAGAGGGCGTTCTCTCCGGAGTACGTCGTCTTCAGCGCCGGACACGGGATGTACGTCGAGGGCACCCCGTAGCCCAAGAGCTGCATCACGGGCGCCACGTCCGGGCGAAACTTCTTCACGGCGCCTTCGAGGACGTGTGCGTCACAGGCGACCACGTCACTGCCCAGTTGCGCAAAGTAATCGACCGCGTCCATGTCCGGGGTAGGGGCGGCGTTCAGCGCACAGACCATCGGACTGTCCAGCGCCAAGTTGTCCCCGTCCAACGCCATTCCCAACTCCACTAGAAACTCACGCAATTGCGCATTGTGCGAGAAATCGACACGGGATAAGATACGCGCCTTTGGGAGGTTGATTTTGTCGTAATTGCGGTAGTAGAAGTCGCGACAGCGCTTGTAGTCGTTGGACGTGACCGCCTCGCCCAACATGTTCATGAACGTCGCCGTGTTGCGCGCAAACAGCGCCGCGCGAATGCGGTCTTTTTCTTTTTCTCGGTTCAGCTCACTGAGCGAGCGCCCCATATTGGGAAACTGGCTGCGATCGCTGCGATCGCTTTTCAGGCTCATGGCTGCTGACTGACTCGTTTCCGCTCGGTCTGGACGACGACTACACACGCAGGTAATTCCGTTGACACCTTCTTTCGCTCACTGATCAAAAACACCAAAATATTCTCAGAGACACACTGCATTCATGTATGCCACCCTCGTGCATCGAGCTGCCGTTCGTTTGTCGATTTCAATTAATTCTTCATCGTGCGCGACCCGATCGACCGTTGGCAGCAGCGCTGCTGCAGCGGCGGCGGTCGTTGCCAACGACTGGCGCGTCGTCGTCGTCGTCGTGGCGACCGTTACAACTTTTTCGCTGCCACTCAGAACGCGGCCGTTTCAACTTTCGTGACACAT
>SMOI01000819.1:0-10393 GCA_008000375.1 Poteriospumella lacustris | reverse complement strand
GATGGCCAGACGCTCGAGTTTCTTCTTCGACATCTGCTTCTTCATCATGTCGATCTCCACGCTGGCCATCGTCAGCAACCGATACACCACCACGTTCTGCGTTTGTCCAATACGGTGGCATCGCGACTGAGCTTGTGCATCCATGTGGGGGTTCCAATCGCTGTCGAAGAGGATGGCGGTGTCGGCGGCGGTCAGGTTGATGCCCAATCCACCGGCGCGCGTCGACAACAGAAAAATCTGTACGTCCGAATCAGGTGCATTGAATCGATCGATGGCCTCTTGACGCTCGTCCAGCTTCGTAGCGCCGTCCAAGCGCACCCAGTTGATCTCACGATACGCGAGGTAGTCTTCAATCAGGTTGAGCACCTCGGTCATCTGCGAGAAGAGGATGACCTTGTGGCCTTCGTCCAACAGACGCGGGAGCATTCGGTCCAACAGGCGAAACTTGCCCGAGGCAGTGATAAACAGGCGCTCCATGCGTTTAGCTTGTGCCGCCGTGCGCTGAGCATTGTCACCGTTCTCTTGGAAGGCCTGCGTGATGTCTCCGAAGAGGTACGGGTGGTTGCAGATCTTGCGCAGGTTCATCATCGTGTTGATCTGCGAAATGTTCTTCGCCCGGGGAATGCCCATCTCGATCAGCAACTCACGCAAGTTGCCATCCAAAACGCATTGGTAGAACTCTCGTTGCAAGCTGGACATGGCGCAGTAGACCACCACTTCTTTCTTCTGCACCACCAGGTCCTTCAGCGTGTCCTTCTTCATTCGACGCAGGACAAAGGGACGCAAAATGTCGTGCAACTTCGTCACAATATGATCCCGTTGTTCCTCGTCCAAGATGTCTTCGATGCGCGTCTCTGACCCGATGTTGCGGAAGCCAAACCACGACTTGAACACGTCCAAATCGTCAAAAATCATCGGCGAACAGAAATTGAGCAGCGACCACAGCTCTTCCAACGAGTTTTGAATGGGCGTTCCGGTTAAGAGCAATCGAGACGTAGATTGGAAAGTCTTCAAATCTCGAATCAATCGGCAGTTGCGGTTCTTGATGCGATGGCCTTCGTCCAAGATGATGTACTGCCACACGTACTTCTCCAAGAAGTTTCGGTCGGCGATGCAAAGCTCAAACGAAGTGATGACGATCGGGAAATCCAACGTCTTCTGTTGATTGATGGGCATTTTCTTGCGTCGGATTTCAGCACGTTCGTCTTTGGTTCCATGATAGAGCACGACTGGGCATGTTGGCAGCCACTTGTGAAATTCCTTGATCCAGTTTCCTAGCGTCGCCAATGGACCCGCAATCAAATACGGACCGGCAGTGTTGTGTTCTCGCAAGTGCGCAATGAGTGAGATGATTTGAATAGTTTTTCCTGATAAGAGACAAAAATAAGTGCGACACGACTGAGGCCTGCTGCACGGTAATTACCTAAGCCCATTTCATCCGCCAAAATGCCGTTCAGACCATTTTCCCACAGACTCAACAGCCATTGTAATCCTTCTAATTGATGGGGCATGAGGTCTCCAATGAGATTGGACGGCTGTCGAATTGAAGGAACATGGTCAGAGCGACCCGGCGTGTTGTCTTCATTGCGCCTTGCTTTCTTTTGAGGACTTTGGATGGGTTTCTGGCTACTAGCCAGGGCTTGTGTCCGTTTTTGGTTCTCAAGAATGAACTTCGAATAGCTCTCCGCCTTCAGAAGCAGCAAATCGAGCTGCTTGGTGTTACGCTTCTTCGGAACCAGTGCGGGCTCGGAGGGGAGGACAACGACGTCAACGTCCTCTTTCGACTCAACAGCTTCTGACATTTTGTGGTGTCTGGTCAAATCAACAACTTGTCAGAAAATCACAAAAGTCTCAATTCCTTGTGAAATCATGTCGACTATGGAAGCCGCTGGGGGCCAGCTCAGCGGCAGACGCCCACCAGCAGCCGCGACCGCTGTTCGAATTCAAACCGTCGTCATCGTGCATTGTTGACCGTTGGCGATTGGCGATGATGATGGTCCGAGGGCAGGTGGGGAGTGTGGGATTGGTGCTCTGGACCTCCAATTGCAGGAATATCCTTGCTCTCACCTAAAGACACCAGATTTCTTTGTTTTGTGAGGTCAACGTGATCTATCCATTCGCATTTGGCCAGGACGTCGATAGACAGATGGATGGGCTGAAGTTGGGACCTTTAGTCGTCATCAAAGAAACGTATTCCTCCAGATGGAGGCTTGAAGGAACGAGAAAAATCGAAGATGCACATGTCTCCATCCGAGCAACTTTAAAGAATAAAGAAATGCGGATCGAAACGACCACGAGCAACATGATCGACATCTTTCTGTTGACGCTGGCGACTTGCGATGACTACGAAAGTGGACGAAACGTGTTCAGCATTACCCTTCCTTCATACAACATTCGACTGATACTTCACGGAAATGACACAATTCTCGAGAAGATCCACCACAAAGTGTTTCTTGAAGCCCTTGCACCGTCGTCGTCTTCGTCGTCGCGAACCGTTATTCCCAAACCGAACGCCACCAAGCCTTGTCCCGTCCGATCGGACTCACTGTCATCGAATTCAGCAGTCATCAGTCCAGAACTTATAAGCAAGAAACGGCTTCACTTTGGAGCTAGCGCTGTGCGGCCGTCGCACGCCGTGCCAACCTTGAGCAATGGCAAAGCAGGCCGTTGGGGAAGGAGTGGACTCACTCCACTAGAGAAGAAAGGGAATTTCCACCGAAGTCCTCAACAGCTCATCGCTCAAACACACGAGCGAGAAAATCAACCTCCCAATGGTCAAGATAACTGTGTTCGAAACCTGTCGAGTCTACTGGACGAGGTCGAAGAGCGTGCTCCAGCCGATGCGATGGCCGTCGAGCAGGAAGAAGTTCTGAAAGCTGTTCAAAATCGCCAAAACGTGTCACCGGAAAGTCAACGCTGTTGAAGAAGATCGTTCAGTGGGCTCGCAATCATTACAAGGACACCGGCGTGTACGTCACTGCTCGGCAAGTCTTCGAGCCTCTGTGAGTTGATGGCATCGACGTCTTTTCTGTGTGGTGATGAAGGGTGAAGAGCTGAGCAACAACGAGTGAATGCATCCAGGCCAAATACACGTACTTGTGGGTGAGGATCTGCGTCGCTTGAATGCCATGCAGCGGTGGCAGCAGACGTCCGTGGCAGCAGTCGTTCAGCTCTTGCAACTGCTCCGCGGTGAGGCGAATGTCTTCCAAAATGGCTGCGAACAAAGGGTCTGTCTGCTGGCGGTATACGGTCGAGAGAACGAACGCGTTCGTCTCCGGCGGAAAGACGCGCGACCATAATGCGGACTGGGAGCAGTACCGGCGCCTGTCAGAGGCGGTGGCGACTTGAGCACGCAGCGGTCGCTGTGTACCGCCCGCCGCTTGAGACAGAGCGACTTCACTAAAGGAGCCTCGTTGACCTTGTGCAATAAGCATTTCTCGGTTGCGTTGCGTGGTTGGCGCGTTGTGACTAAGCGTTGTCGGCTGCACCGGAGGAAGTTGGAAGACGTCGCCGCAGCAAACGATCTGCACGTCGCCCATGACCGAGTCACTTCCCCTTATTCGTCGCAAGACTTGGTCCATGAACTACACAATCGACACAAATACACGGTGACCACGGGGATGAAGCGATTCAGGGCGAAGAGAAAGTACCTCGAACAGACGAGGGCCCAGCATGGACACCTCATCGATGATGATCACTTGCGCTGCTCGGAGGCGTTGCGCAACGACCCGTCGTTCAATGGTTTTGTTGAGTAGCTGACCCCATGCCGCCTCGCTGGAGTCTTCCGACACAGCCGAAATGCCAAAAAGCTGATGTAGCGTGCTTCCTTGAATAGCGCAAGCGGCGAGACCTACGCTGCTCAGGATACCGGCGACGAAGCCTTCGTGCGCATGCTGCAGCGCCATTGTCCGGCGAAGACGAACCTTGAACTGAAGGTTGGGCACAGGTACCTCGACAACTGCTGACTTACCGTGCGCCATGCGGCAGTGGATAACTGTTGGCGTTCTGTTGTCAGGTCGTTCTGGTGAAAACTACGCAACCGAGTGAGGGCCAAGTGAACGGAGCACGAGGGGTAGTTGTGCGTTTCCATCGAGAGACTTGGTGCCCAATCCGCCGGCACGTGTCGACAACAGAAAAATCTGTACGTCCGAATCAGGTGCATTGAATCGATCGATGGCCTCTTGACGCTCGTCCAGCGTCGTAGCGCCGTCCAAGCGCACCCAGTTGATCTCACGATACGCGAGGTAGTCTTCAATCAGGTTGAGCACCTCGGTCATCTGCGAGAAGAGGATGACCTTGTGGCCTTCGTCCAACAGACGCGGGAGCATTCGGTCCAACAGGCGAAACTTGCCCGAGGCAGTGATAAACAGGCGCTCCATGCGTTTAGCTTGTGCCGCCGTGCGCTGAGCATTGTCACCGTTCTCTTGGAAGGCCTGCGTGATGTCTCCGAAGAGGTACGGGTGGTTGCAGATCTTGCGCAGGTTCATCATCGTGTTGATCTGCGAAATGTTCTTCGCCCGGGGAATGCCCATCTCGATCAGCAACTCACGCAAGTTGCCATCCAAAACGCATTGGTAGAACTCTCGTTGCAAGCTGGACATGGCGCAGTAGACCACCACTTCTTTCTTCTGCACCACCAGGTCCTTCAGCGTGTCCTTCTTCATTCGACGCAGGACAAAGGGACGCAAAATGTCGTGCAACTTCGTCACAATATGATCCCGTTGTTCCTCGTCCAAGATGTCTTCGATGCGCGTCTCTGACCCGATGTTGCGGAAGCCAAACCACGACTTGAACACGTCCAAATCGTCAAAAATCATCGGCGAACAGAAATTGAGCAGCGACCACAGCTCTTCCAACGAGTTTTGAATGGGCGTTCCGGTTAAGAGCAATCGAGACGTAGATTGGAAAGTCTTCAAATCTCGAATCAATCGGCAGTTGCGGTTCTTGATGCGATGGCCTTCGTCCAAGATGATGTACTGCCACACGTACTTCTCCAAGAAGTTTCGGTCGGCGATGCAAAGCTCAAACGAAGTGATGACGATCGGGAAATCCAACGTCTTCTGTTGATTGATGGGCATTTTCTTGCGTCGGATTTCAGCACGTTCGTCTTTGGTTCCATGATAGAGCACGACTGGGCATGTTGGCAGCCACTTGTGAAATTCCTTGATCCAGTTTCCTAGCGTCGCCAATGGACCCGCAATCAAATACGGACCGGCAGTGTTGTGTTCTCGCAAGTGCGCAATGAGTGAGATGATTTGAATAGTTTTTCCTGATAAGAGACAAAAATAAGTGCGACACGACTGAGGCCTGCTGCACGGTACTTTCCTAAGCCCATTTCATCCGCCAAAATGCCGTTCAGACCATTCTCCCACAGACTCAACAGCCATTGCAATCCTTCTAATTGATGGGGCATGAGGTCTCCAATGAGATTGGACGGTTGTCGAATTGAAGGAACATGCTACTAGCCAGCGCTTGCGTCCGTTTTTGGTTCTCAAGAATGAACTTCGAATAGCTCTCCGCCTTCAGAAGCAGCAAATCGAGCTGCTTCCTGTTACGCTTCTTCGGAACCGGTGCGGTCTCGGAGGGGAGGACAACGACGTCAACGTCCTCTTTCGACTCAACAGCTTCTGACATTTTGTGGTGTCTGGCCAAATCAACAACTTGTCAGCAAATCACAATAGTCTCAATTCCTTGTGAAACCTTGTTGTCAAACTCACTTTGACGTACCACGTTCTCCCCGCCGCCGCACGTACCAATCGTCTAACAACATGCCGAACTGAGACGCGCGACCATCGTCGTCATTGCTCAGCCTGGCCGTTTTCGGCACCCTCTAGAAGTGTTTTCCATTTTGAGAAATAACCATCTCTATTTAAATAAATAATTAAACAAACCCGCTGTTTTCCTTGTTACCATCCAGTGACAGCAGTGCATCTGATGCGCTCATCATTATTTTCTCGCCGCACCCTACACAACAGTAACTCCCACCCCCGACCCATCTGTTTCGAAGCTAGACCCGCTCCCAGCAACAGCTAATCAAACTCATCAGTAGCCCCGGGCTGCGTCCATTGAGCAGGGTAGAGCGGAGCGAGGGAGTGACCCAGCACTGTCGAAATGATCGTCTCCTTACCGCAGTACTCCCAACCTCGTTTCATATTATCAGGAAATGGCGCATTGCCGCGCAAGAGGAAAGATTTCTCGACCCGATCATCTGCGACATCACGCTTCGGGTAGGCACGATTGAGCTTACACTGGTAACCGAACACGCGCAGACTACCATCCACCGAGCGGTAGACGACGAAACCGTCGTAGTCAGGAAACTTCGAGTACGCAGATGTAACGATTGCAATAGTAGCTCGCTCCAGTCCACCCATTCTGGCAGTGATTGCTGCTAGCGTGCCGTCCAGTGTGGTCCACTCTGCCGGCAGTGCGATACACAGCACGTCGGGTTTAGCATTTATCTCGACAATGCCGAATGGTCCCCGTGTGCCATTCACCTTCGCGTCGATGCAGCGTAACAAGAGACCGGACTGCACAATCAGCTCCCAATCTAGGCCAGACTCTGTCCTGGTTGCCTGGACGGACAGATGATGATGCATAGGGTCACTGAACGGGATATCGCTGATTACAGTTGGAAACAGGTCCAGAATGCATGAGATGTAGCAGAGAGGCCACCATGCAAGACCATCATCCAGGATTGAAGAGAACATGTCAAACTGTCGAACAGCGTTGTCTCGGTGAATTCTCCTGCCAGTCAGGACCTCGCTGATGAACTGCTGCAGCACCGACAGTTGATTCTCCTCCTTCACAAAGATCTTCTGAGCCTCGAACCGCTGACGTGGAGACGTCACCCTCCCACGACCCTTTGAGACATAGATAAGCGATGGAATACCGCCATAAATGGCAATTTCCGCTGGTGTGAGGGCCCCGCACTCGTCGGACATCGCTCGCAGGGCCTGCTCGTTGGTACTCAGCGGCTGGTGCACAGTGAGGAAGTATCGCGGACTCGGCGAATTGTGCGGGCTGCGCATGTAGGCGCCCCCGCCAATCGCAGGCCGGTTGATATAGACCTCGTCCAGCTCGAGAAGGATGTGACTGGTGAACACCAGGTAGTACCCCTGTCGGTCAAGGAAGAATCGTTTGAGGAAGTGAGAAGCCTCGACATCCAGAGGCTCGCCGCAAGAAAGACTGTTCAGCTCGTCAATTAGCAAGACAACGGGCAACCCATCCGCCGTGTTTGCAATCTGTGCGAGCAGAGCCTCCTCCCCTCCGTAGGAATACTTGGTGGAGTCTGCAGGATCGATGTCAGTCATCGCTACACTCAGCAGACGAATCAGCGCCTGCAGTTGTGATTCACCAGGTGATCGCAGGAAATTCCCATTAAACGAAATGAGAATCGGTGCGCAACCGCCTCTCTTCAACTCTTCAAACAGGTATATGAGGAAACTTGTCTTGCCACCACGAGCTAACCTGGCATTCACCAGAGGCTTCACGCGTTCCGCGCCAGACTCATTACACTCTAGCGTGAGGCCTGTCCTCACAATTTCAACGGCGTCCTGAATACTGGAGTCAAAGTCTACCAGCTTATTTCTTGGACAAGAGCCTGTCGACGGGACAATGTTGGAGCACTGCGTGACCGGCTTGGTGAAATCCAAGAATTTTTTCACCGCTTCACCTGCGCGAAAAAGAAATTATCAACAAGACATAAAATGAATATATCATACACAGGGAAAGTGTTAGTCACAGAGAAAGAGGCGGATAGGAATAAAAAAATCGACAATCGAAGAAACAATATGAATCACAGCGTGAAATCATCAAGACGAACAATAAAATGGTTGATTGATATCATGGAACTTACCATGTTGCTCTCTCAAAGCGCATTTGCAGACTCTCAGCAGATCATTGTCGGGAAAGTCTTCCACGGTCCAAACTGTAGGATTCAATTTATTCTTGGTAACCAGCAAACCAATTAGATCTTTCTCGTATTGAGAAAGTTCAGATTCTGTAAAATTTCGCACTCTCTTCATGGCTGATGAGAAAGAGAATAGAAATGACCAGTGAGTTTCTTCAAAAGTTTGAACAGTGTAATCGATGGGAGAACTTGGTGTTCTAGAGCCATGATGGGAGCTGTTCGAAGTCAAATCGCCGTCATCATGTCATCATGCATTCCTTGTTGACCGTTGGCGATCGACGGTGGTCTGGGTCTGCAAGGAACAGAGTCTGTGGGGAGTGTGGGGATTGGTGTAAGGTACATATTGGTATCTGATACGGAGCACAACGAATTCAACGATAGCTGAGGATAGTTCAATGGCATTCACCTGCAGATACCAGATTTCTTTGTTCTGTGAAGCCAAAGGTGCTCTCTCCATTCGCATTTGGCTAGGACGAAGATAGACAGATGGATGGGCTGAAGTTGGGACCTGTAGTCGTCATCAAAGAAACGTATTCCTCCATATGGAGGCTTGAAGGAACGAGAAAAATCGAAGATGCACATGTATCTATCCGGGCAACTTCGAAGAATAAAGAAATGCGGATCGAAACGACCACGAGCAACATGATCGACATCTTTCTGTTGACGCTGGCGACTTGCGATGACTACGAAAGTGGACGGGACATGCTCAGCATTGCCATCCCTTCGTACAACATTCGACTGATACTTCACGGCTTCTCTTTGGAGCTAGCGCTGTGCGGCCGTCGCACGCCGTGCCAACCTTGAGCAATGGCAAAGCAGGCCGTTGGGGAAGGAGTGGACTCACTCCACTAGAGAAGAAAGGGAATTTCCACCGAAGTCCTCAACAGCTCATCGCTCAAACACACGAGCGAGAAAATCAACCTCCCAATGGTCAAGATAACTGTGTTCGAAACCTGTCGAGTCTACTGGACGAGGTCGAAGAGCGTGCTCCAGCCGATGCGATGGCCGTCGAGCAGGAAGAAGTTCTGAAAGCTGTTCAAAATCGCCAAAACGTGTCACCGGAAAGTCAACGCTGTTGAAGAAGATCGTTCAGTGGGCTCGCAATCATTACAAGGACACCGGCGTGTACGTCACTGCTCGGCAAGTCTTCGAGCCTCTGTGAGTTGATGGCATCGACGTCTTTTCTGTGTGGTGATGAAGGGTGAAGAGCTGAGCAACAACGAGTGAATGCATCCAGGCCAAATACACGTACTTGTGGGTGAGGATCTGCGTCGCTTGAATGCCATGCAGCGGTGGCAGCAGACGTCCGTGGCAGCAGTCGTTCAGCTCTTGCAACTGCTCCGCGGTGAGGCGAATGTCTTCCAAAATGGCTGCGAACAAAGGGTCTGTCTGCTGGCGGTATACGGTCGAGAGAACGAACGCGTTCGTCTCCGGCGGAAAGACGCGCGACCATAATGCGGACTGGGAGCAGTACCGGCGCCTGTCAGAGGCGGTGGCGACTTGAGCACGCAGCGGTCGCTGTGTACCGCCCGCCGCTTGAGACAGAGCGACTTCACTAAAGGAGCCTCGTTGACCTTGTGCAATAAGCATTTCTCGGTTGCGTTGCGTGGTTGGCGCGTTGTGACTAAGCGTTGTCGGCTGCACCGGAGGAAGTTGGAAGACGTCGCCGCAGCAAACGATCTGCACGTCGCCCATGACCGAGTCACTTCCCCTTATTCGTCGCAAGACTTGGTCCATGAACTACACAATCGACACAAATACACGGTGACCACGGGGATGAAGCGATTCAGGGCGAAGAGAAAGTACCTCGAACAGACGAGGGCCCAGCATGGACACCTCATCGATGATGATCACTTGCGCTGCTCGGAGGCGTTGCGCAACGACCCGTCGTTCAATGGTTTTGTTGAGTAGCTGACCCCATGCCGCCTCGCTGGAGTCTTCCGACACAGCCGAAATGCCAAAAAGCTGATGTAGCGTGCTTCCTTGAATAGCGCAAGCGGCGAGACCTACGCTGCTCAGGATACCGGCGACGAAGCCTTCGTGCGCATGCTGCAGCGCCATTGTCCGGCGAAGACGAACCTTGAACTGAAGGTTGGGCACAGGTACCTCGACAACTGCTGACTTACCGTGCGCCATGCGGCAGTGGATAACTGTTGGCGTTCTGTTGTCAGGTCGTTCTGGTGAAAACTACGCAACCGAGTGAGGGCCAAGTGAACGGAGCACGAGGGGTAGTTGTGCGTTTCCATCGAGAGACTTGGTGCCCAATCCGCCGGCACGTGTCGACAACAGAAAAATCTGTACGTCCGAATCAGGTGCATTGAATCGATCGATGGCCTCTTGACGCTCGTCCAGCGTCGTAGCGCCGTCCAAGCGCACCCAGTTGATCTCACGATACGCGAGGTAGTCTTCAATCAGGTTGAGCACCTCGGTCATCTGCGAGAAGAGGATGACCTTGTGGCCTTCGTCCAACAGACGCGGGAGCAT
>SMOI01000818.1:0-10405 GCA_008000375.1 Poteriospumella lacustris | reverse complement strand
CGCCAAGGCCTCGTGACGGGCATTGTGGCCCCCGTACCCGCCCCGTCGTCAACACAGGATCTCCGACCTGCCGAAGGCACCAAACAAGAACGAGTCTCGGTATTGCCATCGTGCGAATCTCGTGGGATTCGTTTGCCAACGTCGTTACGTCATGCACGTGATGGAGACTATGGTACGATGGAGTTGCAATGGTGGCTGGGCCTCTTGTTACGCGACGTTCAAATGGCGAGATCAACGCAAACTGCCGCACCTGAAGGCGACCCAAAGGTCCTTGTCGATGCTGAAGCAGAGGCGGAGGCTGTTTCTTCGTTGCTTTGGCGTAGCTGGGAACGTAGTCTGGAAGCCCAGGGATTGCAACCGTGTGGAGTACCCCGCATCGGCATCGTCTGGCGAGCGTTGAGTGTCGCGGTCATTGTCGCATTGAATGCCGGAGCGTTGTATTTCATCATCACCAAAGCGGTTGTCCGTGGACTGGCATGGCAAACTGCGTATTTGAAAGTCTGTGGGTGGGAATGGTTCACAGAAGTGTTGATTTTGGATGTCGTGGACGTCACGATGCTCGATTTTGTCGTGCCGCAGGCTCTACGTCGCCGAGTCTTCGCCGGGTTATGGCGGCTGTTGGCGACAATGCGACAGGAATTGACCATCAACCCTCACCAGGTTGCGGTGGATTCGAAGCACCCACGTGGGGAAATGACCACCTCTGATGAAGACGTGTTGGCAGCGTTGGTCAAGCAGCGGCCCGATCTGTGGGAAAGTACACTCATCAGCCGTTCCAGCCATCTATCGTCTCGTCACCGTCGTGTCGATGAGGCAAATGGTGCTTCCTCAACATCGGTTGTCGCTTTGCCATGGTGGCTGCGATGGTTTGCATCGCTACCAGCGGGTGTCGGATACGGCCTCTTGCGGTTTACATCCTTGATGGTTGTGACGTGGATCATTTACGTGTGGTATGCGTATGTACAAGTCTTTGTGTTCCAACCCCCGCGTTCGTTGAAAGCGAGGCCACATGGGATTAGCAGTATCGCTTTAGCTGTGTTCTCATTGGTGGTACTGGTGTTGTTCGGTATCGTCGCTTGGTACCGGTATACCGTTGTACCTCGTCGATGGGCAGCGATTGTTGCGACACCCTTGCACAGTCTGTGGTCCACCGATGATGGTGAGAGCGTCATGGTTCCCTCAGAAACGCGATTGGCGCGATTGCTTATGGTTCCTGTCGCATCGCTTACCACGGCCTATCCGACGGATCCTGTGAAGATCTTGCCTCAGTCCGTGGAGGAGCTTGCCCTCGTTTCTCCCGACGGAAGAGTATTGTCCTCGTCGTCACGGTCCTCCCGACAGCGAACGAGTGTTCATCCTTCGTCGATGCCGCAGCCGTTTTCTCCTGGTGGCAGTCGTGCAAGCAACAGTGCCAGTGGCAGCGATCATGGCAGTGGTGGTAGCGATCGGTCGTGGAGCAGCTTCAGCGACGAGGAGTTCTTGGAACAATCGATCAGCGACGAACCCGACGATTCGTTGTCACCTCATGCACGCAGTGACAACCAACGTTCTCGCTCTCCCGTGGTATCTTTGTCGCGCTCATCGGACGAATCGGCTTCATCCGCATCGTCGTCGTTTGAATCCTTCGACTCGCTTCCTACTGATGCTTGATACTGACACAATGGTCCCTATCGACCGCAACCCCGCGCGACTCTGGTCGTCACTTGTATGTATACTGTATGTAGATTTGTAGTCGTTCTCGTTATTTTATTGGTTTTACGCCATTGCTCTGCAGCATTTCCTTACGAAACGATCGTCGTGATTTTCTCTTCGTTTGTTTCGTGACTCTTTTGTTTTTGTTTGTTTGCCAAGACTTCTTCTCAGTAGAAATAGAGGGTTCTGTCCATTCTGTGGCGATGGCTCCGTCTTTTGGCCTTTATCGATGAGCGTCAGGGCGTGTCTTTGTCGTTTCCTGCTTCTTTTTCCTTGTGTGCAGTTACTGATGCTTTGTGGTGACGGTCGAGTTTCTTCCTTCTTTTCCCATGCTTATTCAGGGGTACTCACTGTCTTCACATGGTAGATTGCATTCGGCAGCAGCATACAGGAGAACGTGTCGCGTTGTAACTCCCTCCCCCCAATATATTACTGTGCAAGTCAACAATCTAGACAATCTCGTGACAGCAAGCAACAATCGAAGGTGGTTGCCGGAAAATAATCCCCATACCGATCCACCGTCAGAACATCTGGCTGCGATGACCCGCTGGGCACTTCTGCCCCTACAGAATATCTGGCGGGATTTGGTTGATGCTATCCGTTGGGAATTAACCACGACGCAATCATTACGCTCTCGTTACGTTTCGACACCTCAACATCCAAACACATTGGCTTCATCGCAGAGTCAGTTATTGAACGAAGCATACTTGGGGCAAGGAAGCAGCTATGCCTAATAGCAACGCGCAAATACGACATCTGTCTTGCCATGACACACGAAGGCGAGGCGGTTCATTTCGCATCCGCCGGGGCGATGGGTGAACGATAAAGCAAGGCAAGACGTGGGAGAAAAGCGTCTGTACCAGAAGTAGTCAGGAGAATTTAGGTGGAATGAGAGAAACGACATAATGTGCTGCTGCGCCCTTGACGTGGATGGCACACAGGGTCATAGTGCGATTGGTAGTGTCACACGGTCTATGGGCATTGGTTGTAGTGTAGTCTATACACCTGAATGCCGTTCCAAGCAACAGAACAGGTGCACATGAACAACAAACAAACAGAAGCGAAATCAATGTCAAACAAATGCAACACACGAACAAAGACCGCAAAAAAACTGACAAGTGGGGCCAAGAGACAAGCCACAACAGCACCCACATTAACACAAAGATATTGATAAGACCACCGTCTAGTGGCACACACAGACACAAATTAAAAAAGCTACAAAGAAACCAAGTGAACAAATCCTCCGAGTTTACCAGAGGGAAAAGCAATTGCGATTATTGGCATGAGAAACATGAGAGACATGGGTGCAAACGACGAGACATCAATGATGCCAATCCGCCCCTTTCGGGACAATGCCCTAGGTAAGCAACAGCAAATAATGGGCGCACACCTGCGCGTGAAACAAGGTCATCGGGTAACCGATCAGCGGTAAATGATCACAAAGAACCACAGCGATGGCGATGTTGGAGAAACAAGCGTGCAGTAGATATACAGAAAATAGCAAGCAACGCGGACAGATGAGGACCGTTGTTACTCGTGCGCTATCAGTTCGTGATGAATAACGATGGACAAAGATAGACGACAAGCAGGTCGCAAGTGCTGACCAGGAGACATAGCAGGAGGATAGCATGGATGACACAGGAAGAAAACAGCACAAGCACATGAGCAGTAAATGCCACGCAAACAATGCATATGGAAGTAAGTGACGACAAATGGGACACAACAAATACGAGAGTGAGTCTCTGGGGAAATGAACGACAAAGAAGACAAACAACTCAACAGGCCCACAGGCGATTACACGAACTGCAGGTTATAGCCCGAAACAACCTCCAAAGCGGTGAGATTATAGCTTTGGGCCACAGTGAAGGCTTGCTTCTCGGCCATCGAATGGAAGAAACAATCATGGAACTGTGCGATCAACGTATCCGTGGCATTGTTCCACGGCAACGCAGGATCTGCGTATTTCTTCCAAGCAGAGCTCGCCGGAACAACACCCCATTCACCCTTCGGGCACGACGCGCGTCCACGGCGCAACAACAACAAGTACTGTCGATCGTTCCGAACGAACGCGTCTTCGAAACCTGGAACCGGCCAACGGTAGTACTCCCCAGTGATCTCCGATGTCGCAGTTTCGTTGTGGAGGCTCAGAAAGCTCCGCACGGCGCGTGGAACGATCGGTGTACGAGTCATCGGGACCTGAACAACCAAGTTCCCTGGCCGGTATGCTTGCCAGCTGGCCAAATACTGAACATTAATCGTCAACGGCTCCAAGTTATCTTCCACTGCAAAGGAATAGCAGCGACAGGATATCGCTGTCGTTCGGCCGCCATCCTTCTCCATCGGAATACACGTGTTCGGATCCCAAACGAGAGGAGTCGTAACAACAGAAACCATGTCGTCGCGCAGCGTTGCCGATGCACGCGCGGCCGGCATCCGCATGGTCATCAGCTTGTCGATCGTTGAGCCCCAACCGCTCCACGCATACACATCCGACGGTGACCAGTCCATATACATCACCGGCAACCACGTACCATCCAACAATGCATTGATACGTTGTATCTCGATCGGATACCAGTCCGCTGCACAGCTCTGTGCATGCGTCGTGAATGGCTCCAGCGGATATGTCAATGAAACGTCAATGAAAGTGTCGCACGAGGTAACGGTAGGCACCGTCACCGGAGGAGATTGGAGACAAGGAACCGTACACCCCGATGCTTGCATGAAGGCCAAGCGATTAGTGAGGCGTTGGACATCCTTCGTCAACACTTCGACCAGCATCTCTTGGGCGTACAAACGCACCAATGGCTCAACCAAAGCATCCGGAACAGCACTAGCATTGGCAGCGGTGAGGTTGCGAAGAACAGTGGCGAATGAAAACGTCAGGTCCTGGTTTTGTAACCCTTGAATCTGTATGATGGATGCACGTACAGTCACTGTCGAACGAAACAGCTTCACCAACGCGGTGTTCACGGCGTTGAGAGCAGCGACGAACACACCCATCGCGCACGACTCTTCTGACGCCAATTCGATCTCCGTCAGGTCCTTCTGAAGGGCAGTCGCACTACGTTTGGATGAAATGGAGGATACCTTCGGTGTTGCCACCGATGACAATCGACGGGTGGAGATGTTTTGACTGAAGTAATCGTCGGTTCCTTCGAAAAAGTCATCCGTCTCCGCGTACACGCTGTTGAAGATGTAATTGGAACTGTTCGACTGATCCACCGAAGTGTACGGCGTCACTCGCGAGAGAACTGTTTCCGCTTCCGCCAGTGTTGCTGCGAAGATTTGAGTGACGTTCCACACATCCAATCGACCGTCCCACAACCGATGGAACGACTGAAACGATGATGTGTTCGTGACCCCCTGAACCGCATCGCGTACAAAGTCCGCCGCCGAAAATGTCGGTTCCAACGGAACCAACGAGCTGCTGGCGCCCAATACCGTCGTCAGACCGACGATCAAACGATCCGTCACATCGACCTCCGCATTCATCGCCGCCGCGAGGCAGACGGAGCAACCAGCGTCTTCAGATGCCGCTATGCTATAGATGTCGGTGGAAAGAAGATGTCGGTGATCGGGATAGACATACGCCGCGCGGAAGAGCACTAGACCGCAACCGGAAGTGATGGTAGGCAGCGAAAACGTCGCGAGATGGCTGCCTATGATGATGAAGGGCACAGTCATCACGAGACCCTCTCGCACATTGCACGATCCGAGGTCACCTCCAAGGACGTTGATCACCTCCAGAGTGACATTGTCGAATTGTGCATGGGAGACACCACTCGACTGAGGAGGCTCAAACGGAAGACCGGTGGCTACCACAAAGACCGGTTGAGCGGCCACGAAAGGATCGGAGGCATTGCCACTGCGACCACCGAACCATTCCGCTTCTTGTCCACCTGCATTCAGAACCAATGGCATGGTGTCTGACACGCGGTGATCCACCTCCATCCATGGTACCGAAAACGTTTGTTCCAACCGCACACATCCCGTCACCTCGTCTCCGCGACGCAATGTCACCTGGTCCAACGCAGTGCCGGCGCCGACTGACGGCAGCTTCTGCCAGTCTCCCGCGCGCAGATTGCTGCCGCCTTTCCCCTTGGAATCGGCACGAACGATCTGCACCTCCACCGCATACTCCCCTGCCGACAGCAACGCCGTCTCCCACTGCGACGTCTTCATTTGAGCCAAGTCCGACGCCAACGAGTAGGTCAGGCCCGTCATCGGCAGCAGCATATTCAGCTGCAGCGTCTTCACTGACAAAGCATCCGCGGCCCCACCCGTCACCTTCAGATACGGACTCGTCACCTTGAAGTTCTGGCTCAACAAGAACTGTTGGATCGGCATGTTGGGCATGTTGGGCATGTTGGGCATGTTGGCGTGATTGGCCAGCAGCACGTTCACATACGATCGAGACGCTGGCAGGCTATGCTCATCGACGAGCAGCGAGATCATGGCGGCCAAGCTGTCGATGTCGTGGTTCAAGACGGCGGCGACTTGCGAAAACCGGGCGGTAGTATTTTCAGGCTTGGTCAAGACTTGAGTGAAGTACGCCGGACGATTACGCGGCTCTCGACGTAAGCGTTGACATCGAGGCCCACGGCCGGTGACAGCGGCGTTCTGAAATAGCACTGAGGCATCAGGCGAAATGTCCCAATTATACTCAGCAGCAAGCGCCCAAGAGGTGCCCACAAGAATCAAACTTTGAATCAGCCGCAGTAAAATCATTGAATGAAGGTTTGTTGTTATTGACAACCGAAGAATATATGCTTCAGAGTTATGAAGGATATTTCTTTTTGTTTGTTTCTATTCGACCTCTGTGTGGCCTTCAAATCTTGTCGGCAAAGTCGTTGGTCAATCGTCAAGTCAGCGGGGTGGTCGGCGGTGCACTGCACAAAAAGAAGGTTTTCTCTCCCCTCCCTCGGGAGACTCGTGTCAAGTCTGCTATTCGTTGCTGCTGCTTTTTGCTACACTGCCGCAACTTGTACCTTGGAGAGTGCTCATAGCTTTCTGTCAAAGCACAGACGAAGCCGAGGACAGCATAGAACCTTGTGCAATAATAACCTAGGAAGTGTGTGAATTGCTGATTTCTGAAGTACGTCAGGCGTATTGCCAACGGAAGAGATTTGTGCTGGAAAAAGTGGAAACACTGATTGACCAACGACTTCCGACAAGATTTGAACTTCCTACACCAAAGATATTACCACATAGAGACATATCCTTCATCATAACTCTGAAGCACAGATTCTTCGTTTGTTCGTGTGATTGAAACGATTCACAATCAATAACAACAAACCTTCATTCAATGATTTTACTGCGGCTGATTCAAAGTTTGATTCTTGTGGGCACCTCTTGGGCGCTTGCTGGTGAGTATAATTGGGACATTTCGCCTGATGCCTCAGTGCTATTTCAGAACGCCGCTGTCAACGGCCGTGGACCTCGATGTCAACTCTTACGTCGAGAGCCGCGTAATCGTCCGGCGTAATCTGCCGATGACGGGCTTGACCTACTCGTTGGCGTCGGACTTGGCTCAAATCAAGACGTCACAGTGGGAGACGGCGTTGCTGCCGGCAGGGGAGTATGCGGTGGAGGTGCAGATCGTTCGTGCCGATTCCAAGGGGAAAGGCGGCAGCAATCTGCGCGCGGGAGACTGGCAGAAGCTGCCGTCAGTCGGCGCCGGCACTGCGTTGGACCAGGTGACATTGCGTCGCGGAGACGAGGTGACGGGATGTGTGCGGTTGGAACAAACGTTTTCGGTACCATGGATGGAGGTGGATCACCGCGTGTCAGACACCATGCCATTGGTTCTGAATGCAGGTGGACAAGAAGCGGAATGGTTCGGTGGTCGCAGTGGCAATGCCTCCGATCCTTTCGTGGCCGCTCAACCGGTCTTTGTGGTAGCCACCGGTCTTCCGTTTGAGCCTCCTCAGTCGAGTGGTGTCTCCCATGCACAATTCGACAATGTCACTCTGGAGGTGATCAACGTCCTTGGAGGTGACCTCGGATCGTGCAATGTGCGAGAGGGTCTCGTGATGACTGTGCCCTTCATCATCATAGGCAGCCATCTCGCGACGTTTTCGCTGCCTACCATCACTTCCGGTTGCGGTCTAGTGCTCTTCCGCGCGGCGTATGTCTATCCCGATCACCGACATCTTCTTTCCACCGACATCTATAGCATAGCGGCATCTGAAGACGCTGGTTGCTCCGTCTGCCTCGCGGCGGCGATGAATGCGGAGGTCGATGTGACGGATCGTTTGATCGTCGGTCTGACGACGGTATTGGGCGCCAGCAGTCAAACAGTCCCAATTACATCTTCAGCAGCGTATACGCGGAGACGGATGACTTTTTCAAAGGAACCGACGATTACTCCACACGTCGATTGTCATCGGTGGCGGAACCGCAGGTACCCTTCATGTCACGTCGCTGCTCTCAACGCCGTGAACACAGCGTTGGTGAAGCTGTTTCATTCGACAGTGACTGTACGTGCATACATCATACAGATTCAAGGGTTACAAAACCAGGACCTGACGTTTTCGTTCGCCACTGTTCTTCGCAACCTCACTGCCGCCAATGCTAGTGCTGTTCCCGATGTTTTGATTGAGCCATTGGTGCGTTTGTACGCCCAAGAGATGCTGGTCGAGAGCCCTCACGTGTTTGGGCCATTCTCTCCCTGGGTCGTTCATGCTATCGCTTGTTTCCTTGAACAGACAACGTACGGGCAACAACGGTCCTCATCTTTCTTTTGTAACATTAAGTGGTGCCCGAAGCGGGCAAACATCATTCATTCACATATGATAAGATACCGTCGCTTGCAGTGCATCTTATTCATACCGTGATGCATAAATCATAAACCCTGAATGCTATCTGCCTCAACACATGGCACCCCTTGCTACTGCTGTAAAATCGTTCGCATAAGGTGATACGAAGCGGTTTGATGCTTGCCTCTCAATGGTTTTAATGTCGCTTCCTTTCAGGGTATTTCATATTGAATACCATCGCAAAGTGTCACCAAGATCAGTTCGGTAGCTCTCCATTGAACCACGTCGACAAGGCAAGGAAACTCGCTGACTTCGGAACTTAAGGAGTCATTGCAAGGGACATAAAATACAAACAGCCATCACTATTTCGCTGACAAGACCCACACAGATCAGTTTGTATTAGTTGTCTACGATTTAGTATCCAACAGAATACCTTCGTTGACAACAAGAAACAGACGCAGTCGGGTCACCACAACACACCACCGCCTTGAGAGTTCATCCATTCATTAAATGAAGCTTTACATCGACCAGGTAGTTGCTTGTCGATCAATGCGGATGTACCATTGGCGTCACGTGACTTAAAGAGGTATTCAATACAACCTGCGGTGAACGACGAAAGACATGACAGACATGAAAGAGCAGCGCCGAAATCAGAAATAAATGGAGTATTGAGGAGAAATAAATAACGTGCAACAGCGCTACGTTGCAGAGTAACGACTGGTGCAATCCAATGCGACAGAACTGTCACACAAAACTACAACAAAAACAAGGAGAGGCAAAGCCCACGAGAAGATCCTGACATGTTGGCCCAACACGACAAGACACGACAAGACACAACTACATCCTGGGACAAAGAATGATGCACTATTGCTTGTCATACACACATAAACCGACCTTCAAAGACGTAAGCAACGAGGACGACTATCTCAAAACCTTAATCTGCGGGAAACGTACCTACGAGCGGGCACATGAGGTCGAACGACAGATATCACTGCCAATGCGGTCCAATTTCGACAACTACAAATGTGAGAAACAACAAACAATGGGTGAATAGCAAAATGTAGCAGTTATGGATATGAACGATGCTCCAGCCCCCTTGATTATGAACATGCATGCAACATGCAACACGACGTGGAACTGATGACGTCGGCTCCTCGCCACACAGCGATGGAAAGAGACCACGCACTAATGCGACGCTATTGATGGGAGCCACGCAGCACATGCAGCACAAAGGCTGCTGGAGTGGGTAAACAAGAGTGACACGAAGAATCGAGACAACGACGATCACACGCTGCGGGCCAACCGTCTGCATGAGATCCGTCGCGAACAAACAAAGCTGGCCGCAGCAGATAGAGAGTGCGATGGCAAAGAAATAAATGAATGAGATCCAGTGCACAAAGCAAGCGGCCTGCAATGTACCACATCGCCTCGCGGGATCCTCCACTACACACGACAATGCAAAGCAAGAACACAACACAACAAAACAAAGCACATGCGCATATGTATATCAAAGCAATATGGCGGGCACAGACGCTTCTTCGCGTGACTCATACAACAGCTGTAGCACATACTGCCAGCTGACCGACCGTCAACAATATGGACAATCCTGTGAGGAGTGTCGACGGTCACAAATACCAAATAAACAAAACAAGAAGGAGTCACAAAAACCAAGCTGAAACTGACACAAGGAGAGCTACTGCGACAACGATGCGTAGAACGACCACATCTGATAACCATTCATCAGCTGCAACTGGGTGATGTTGTAGCTCTCCTCACGCGTAAAGTGTTCTTTCTCATCCAGCGTCGCGAACAAACAGTTGGCGAACTGCGCCACCACAAGGTCAGTGGCATTATTCAACGGAAACGCCGGGTTCTTGTACAGCTTCCAAGGAGAAGACGTAGAGGTCACAATCCACTGCCCCTTCGGACACGACGACCGTCCGTGCAGCAGTATC
>SMOI01000817.1:0-10424 GCA_008000375.1 Poteriospumella lacustris | reverse complement strand
CACGAAGAGGTTCGCACTCAGATAGATGTTGTACACCTTCGTCCAGTTGTGGAACATGGCGGGCGACGACCCCGACAAGAAGTTGTCGGAGATGTCGAAGATCTGCATGTTGTTGAGGTAGACGAGGCTCGTCGGCAACTCGCCCGTGAACAAGTTCGTCGAGCAGTTCAGATACAGCAGCCCCGACACGAACTGCTCGGCGGTGCCAGGCAACGAGCCAGAGAAGTAGTTGCCGCTGACGAGCAGCACCGTCAAGGAAGGCAGTGCGTCAAAGGTGACCAACTCGCCGGAGAAGGCGTTCAACGCCATGTCCAAGCCCTCCAAGACGGGCGCGTTCGCATACGGCGGAAGAGTGCCGTAGAAGCCGTTGAACGAGATCAACGCGTCCTTCATCGCTGGCATGTCGAAGAAGTAATACGGTAGCGTGCCTGAAAAGAAGTTCGCGAAGAGATAGAGCAGCTGCAAGTTGGGCAGGCCACAGAACTCGTCGGGAATGGTGCCGGTGAGGTAGTTGTTGTCCAACCGTAACGCGGTGAGTGTCGAGATGTTACCCAGTGTGGTAGGGATACTGCCTTCCAGACAATTGGACTGCAATAGGAGTGTCTCCAAGACCTCTGTGTGATTGACCGTTGAGGGGATGGGGCCCGAGATGTAGTTGCCACTGAGGTCCAACGCGTACAGGTTCGATGAGGTGAAGATGTCATCGGGGATGTAGCCCACGAGGAAGTTGTTCGCAAATAAGATAAATGACATATTCGTCATGTTGTAGAACATGTGTGCAGGAATGGTTCCCGTCAGTAGGCTGTTGATCACCAGCAAATCGTTGAAATTGACTTGATTGAGTATCGACGGTATGCTGCCATCAATGTACGTGCTGTCGATCATCAGCGTTCCCAGCCCTTTCATGCGACCAATCGAAGTTGGTATGGTTCCTTGCAAAGGCACACGAGCGATATAGATTAGAAGCAGACTGGACACGTCTCCGATGCAGGAGGGAATCGAACCCGACAGACTGTTGTCCAGCAGAGTCAAATAGACCAATTTCGGCATCGTACACACCGATGGCGGTATGGGCCCTGCACAGCATATTCGACATGAAGAAATACCATGATTATGGCGTGCAATTATGGCGTCGACGGTAGTCCTTACCGGTGAGAAATGGGAGATTATCGAAGCCCATAGACAAGATATTCGGGAACGCGCCGAAGACATCCGGAAGTTGGCCGTTCAAGTTCGCACCGTCGAGAATGAAGTACAGTATACTGCACGGAGACTCTTGGCAATTTGATGTGCAAGAGATGCCCTCCCAATGTCCCGTGCAAGGGTTGTACGTATCATTGATGGCTGCGAAATTCCACGGGTTACTATCGACGGCATAGTCCCAAATCCAGTCAGGGCCATCGGTGGCATTATAAATTGCTTGCAAAGCATCTAGCTCGGAGGAAGGAAAGATATAGTAGGGAAATGCCTGTCGGACGACAGTAACCAGGAATAGAATCACCAGCAGTGATACTGGCAACGTCGTGGTCATAATCTTTCAGTCGTTCTATGCAAGTGGATTCAACTACACATCGAATCTATCTCTCGTCTGAGGGCAGACTGCCCAAGAAAAATATTTTCTCGATTCTGGATTCAGGATTCAATCAAACGGTCGTGGCTCCGATCTGTAGACCCCATCCAATCATCAATCAGGCGTCACCCTCTGGGCTCTTGGCCGATGATATGAGAACCAAAAACGAAACGCCACCACCAACAGGTCCATCATCATGTCCACTGCTATTCCATCCAATCTTGACAGTTCTTGGCCATTTATTCCACTTGTGGGTTTTCCACAGAGGTTGTTACAACGGGAAAAAGCATCCATTAACTTGTTGATCAAGTATGGCGGACGATTATAGCAATGTTCGGTTGCCCAAATTGGTGGCCTTTGACTTGGATGGAACCGTGTGGACTCCGGACATGTACCAACTATGGGGTGGTGGGGCTCCTTTCCGCCATGCCCCCAACAAAAAGGACTTGTTGGATTCATCTGGTTCAACCGTGCGCTTGCTGGGCGAAACTCGCCAGATTCTCGACGATTTGCACTCCCACCCTTCTTTCGTCGAGAACGAGACAATTGTCGCGTGGGTTTCTTGCACTGATGAACCCGAATGGGCACAAGAGTGTCTTGAAAAGTTTCGCACCAACAGTGATGTTCCATTGGTGACAATCGCCCATTCGTCACAGATATATAAAGCCGACAAGTCACAGCACTTTCGTCGACTCCACCGCGAGTACCCGAGTATAGAGTTCGAAGATATGCTCTTTTTTGACAACGAGCGATCAAACATCGTATCGGTGAGCAAACTTGGTGTTAAATGCATTCATTGCCCCGAAGGCATGACGGCAGAGGTGTGGCAACGAGGATTGCGATTGTTCAATTGAAATGAGCCAAGCCAGGCCACGAGAGAAATGCAACGAATTCTCCTCCACCAATGACACAGGTTACTGACCAACAAACGCCCTTTACTCCCTTCCTCTCGATTCTTCTATTGAAGGTTTGAGAGTGGTTCTGCTTGTTAGAGCAGAATAGACTCAGTGCACGGAATTGTGACTGTAAACACAGCGTAAAGGTCGCGCTAGAAAACCGTTCACAATTTCATCGAACTCAAAGCAGTTAAATGCATCCCGATTCGGGTTACTTTCTTTGCACAGGCGGAAGAGAATCTGAAGGCGACAGCGATAAGAGTTCTCTCAAATGGAGGGATGGAGGCTGTGTGACGCGGAAACTGGGCACAGAAAAACAGGACACAAAAATGGGCTCAGAGCTGGGCACAACGATACACTCAGATCAGTGAGCGAGGGATTGACGACCGACAGTGAGGTGATTTATAGCCTGCGCAACGTGCTCGCAAAGCAGCGATGGGGCAATCAAGAGTTGAAGCGTCTCTTGTGATCGTTTGTAGTCTTGTATCTCGTCACAAACGCAACGAATGCACGGGCAGAAGATGCAGGACAGTCTTCTTGCAGATCAACCACAAATGGATGCACAGATGCGAAGAGCAAAGGGTGAGGAGGGGGAATAAATATACAGATATGTATCACCAGGTTCGATGAACAGTTGGCAGGCGAGCGGCACTGCACACCTACGGGGCGAGACAAACGCATTAAAAGGAACAAAGACACGCATGAGCAGTCGCACAGAACCTCTAACAGATGGGTATTATTGAGCGAAAATGGAAATCAAAGCTGCCACTACAAGGGGAGAGGAAGGCCTTTTTGGGGGCGGGGCTGATGCGATGGCTTCCACTGAAGCCATTGGTGGGGTGAATGCAAAGCGGATCGCCGACGGCTGGCTTTCACTATCGCGAACGAACGACGAGTTGAGGCTGCCACATAGACTGATCGCCACAGCCATCGACGGAAAGGGACACCGATGGGAACCGAACTATAAGAAAGAAAAGAGTGAACTCAATCATTTTCACAATAAACCAATCGACTGCACACGAATTGAGTACAACACAACAACAAGAGCAAGGACATCAACTATACACACACAGACAGCGGAACAGCAGTTTGCTTGTCTTGGAAGTGATGGCGATGCAGAACGTTCAATAATGGATTCAAGAGAAAACAAAATACGAGAAAAGAGCGGGGAAAGAGTAAAGCGACTATCAAGCAGAAGGGAGAAGCGACACATGGAGTCCCAAGGGTCGAGAGCGATCGAATAACGTTGCCGTCAATAGTATTGAGCGGAACAAAAACAAAAAGAAAGTGCATATAAACTGTCGAACGAATCAAAGGAAGCAAAGAGTTATTTCAGAGTTTGACGCATCAACCGTTTTTGAATTTCATAGTACCGCGGTTGTAGGTCTCGCATTTCCAAATTTTCCACTCGGGATCAATATGAAAGACCATCGTCACGTCCAAATCGAGTTTATATGGCGTCTTCCGTCTGGCGCCAACATAGTATCGGGAAGAAGGAGTGCTGACGAGGATCTTTTCCAGCGGAATCGGCACTGACGTTGCCGTTTTCTTGCGATTGTTGCGCTTACTCATCATGATCGGGGCATTGGCGTGTCCACCACGAAATGAGTTTGCTTCTTCCGCAGTCTTGACATCTTCAGTCGATTTTGGCTGACCAGCCACTTCAAGTGAAGGCGATTCCCGACTGGAATACACCAGTGATGGGCCCACGGAGGTCTCTCCAGCAATAGCAGCCTTCAATTGCGCCTCTAAGTCTTGGACATTATCTTCATGAAAGCTTTCAATGATAGAAGTATCCAAATAGGGATCCGCGCTGGCACTAGCTTGCGACTCGGAGCTAGTAGCCGGCTGAATATCCTGATGGGAGACGCCAGGTAAATTGGTTGAGGAGGCTGACGTTGATATCGGAGCTGTGCCGTAGATAGCAGAAAACATTCCTTCTTTCGACAAGAAACGTGGAGAGTAGTGAACGACTTCCGACACATGCATGTTGCAGAAGCCAATGCCGCTGAACTTCAATCGACCGATGAGGTAACTGCTGCCGTCAGTGCGCTCGTACAATTTGCTGCCGATGTACGTGAACAGCGCGTCAGGGATGCAAGCATATACCATCAGGACATAGTTAAATATTTGGTCAGGGCCCATCATTTCTCGATACGCAGGGAGAACTGGCAGAAGGTCAAAGTATCGTTCCATATACACACAGTCGGACGTGCACAGACGCCCTATCAGTTCTTTGCTCGCCTCCTCATCATTGGAGTTGAGTGTCTTCACGACATTGGCAAGATAATCTGTTCGTTCATCATCGTGCTCCACGGAGAGTCTTCGACGCTTCGTTGGTCGTTTCCGAACACCACCAGTGACAACCGTCGCTGTTTCTAAAATTGACGGAGCGACACTGTTGTTTTCCGTTGAAGGATTAGAGTCAACTTCGTCTGTTTCAAAGAAAAAGCACTGTAAGTTTTATGGAAAAATGAAGCTACATCAACTAATGCTCACCTGGCTTATTGCTTTGCTCGTCTTGCATTCTCCTTTGAAGTTCCGTTGAAGGTCATAACTGCCGAATTATCTACTACTGCGCTGCCTGATAGATGGACGAGATACTGGCTCTCAGCGATCGGTCCTCTCTTCTACTAAATCTGTGAGTCAAGCAAGCAATCTCCTTCATCTGTTGTGCTCCACGTGCTTTCAATGCTCTTCAGTTCTTCTTCCCTTCTGCAAGTGCACCATGCCACGCCAACGCATTTTCATCCGTTTGGCAGTTTGGCAGAGTTTCGCACGCACAGACAATCGGTCTGCGTTTTCTGTGTTTCTGAGATTTACTTGAAAATCTGGGAATCTGGGAAGAAATGGGCAACCGACAAAGGACAGGAGTCTCTCTGCCGTTGACTTGATCGACGAGTCCGTCCGCGCGCGCACCCGTTGCGCAACTTTCGTTGTCAACTTTCGTCGAATGAAGTCTTCGTTGGTCTTACCTCTAGGCCATTGTCACAAATTTTATCTGGCGAGCCTCCGCCATAGCAATAGAAGGAGAAGCTGGTGCTGGTTGGAGGTGAAAACAAACTTGAGTTGTTGTCTCTCGCTTCGACGTGAAAAGGATGTCGTTCCTTCGAGGACCAGGTTTCAGTCAGAGACAAGAACTTACTATTCGGCGTCTTTCGACCGCCAATTTGATGTCCAATGGGGGCTTTATTGTAGCGATTGTATTTGTGGGACTCATTTTGGTGGCAATTTTGACGCTTTGCTTCTTTCGACACTACGACACCATCAGAAAAGCTTGTCGACGACGAAGAACTGTTGTGAACAAGAAGAAACGCGACGTACGCGATTATAAGGTAAGGTCATTTCGCCAGATCGTTTAGCCACAACTCTTTTCGCTTAAAGATCATATTTGTTTCTCTCCGAACCTTCCAGGCGACAGAGGTGGTCGTGAAAACTCTAGACAAACCTATAATTGGCGGAGCTGCTGTCGCCGCTGTCGCCGCTGACGGAGGCGCCGATTCGGCCACTGCATCAGTTATTACCGCGACCGTTCACGATATGGCAAGTATATTTTCTGGTGGGAACCATGATGCTGACTTCTCTGAGAGCTCCTGGACGACCATGGGAAACCTGCCAGTCGGCGACGGCGATATTCCAATCTTGACCAACTCACATACTCCCCGCTCAGCTAGAGGTGAATCGAAAGTTGTGCCAGTCGACTATCCAGTCGCATAGACACATGCCTCGCATATCTTCGCCGTGAAGACGAGACCCGCGCAGTCTATCTTCATGGTCTTATTTCTTGTCCATCCCGCCGTTTCTTCCCGAGGGAAGAGAATCAAAGTGCCAAACGTTTTACATGCCAATTTCCATGGATTCAGTTGCGATCTGGTTGGTGACTTAAGCGATTGAGCACCTCCGCGGCCGCGCATCGACCCAAATGGTGATTTTGTTTCATATGCTACGACTATGCTCCGACAAGATTCCTTTGTTTTCCATTTTTTCTTATCGATATTTTCCCCATGTGACCCGTCAGGCACTTCCCATGCAGCACTGTTATGCGCATGGTTTGCTATTGTTTACTGCATCTTGTGGATCCAACCGCAGCTCTTTTGTGATGCGAAAGGCAATTCTCGTTCTTCGTTCGTCTGTTTCGATTTGCTGCTCGTTGCGGATCTGACGTAGTTTCCCCACCTTTTTGACTGCATCATTCCCACTGTAAATGGTGTACATACGCTCCAATCATCGATCATATAGTACACGTTTGCGAGGAGTAGCCTTGCCAACGTTCAGTTAGTGAAACTGGTTGATTTCGCTCTTGTCTATTGTTTTGTTTCACTTGACATTTCTATTGTTGAACAGTTTATCTCACTCGTGCGAACAAGACATCGTGTCTGTTGTGGCCTCTTTTGTACGTGTATGAACACAACAAGTTAACGCAAACATTCAAATCATCCAATCGCCATCCTCGTAGGTACGAGAATGCCTTTGATGCAGTAACAGAGAGCGAACATCCTCCAAACGTCAACTTCACTGCCGATCGACATCACGAGCATCGATACTGTTGATCTTCTGCTGTAGTAGTGTTATAGTACTGTTGCAGTACTGTTGCAGTACTGTTGCAGTACTGTTGTAGCACTGCGATCTGCAGATCTGATCAACTGCTGCAACAGTTCATCATCGTGCCACTCCAGTTCGTGTCATCATCGTCGCGTGTGGCGCTTAGTTTAGAGTCGAATGGCTTCACGGGAGAGGGGTCGCTGTCGCGGGGCGGCGGATGTCGCTGCTGGGAAGACCTCTGCGGCCGTTGCGACTCGGTCTATGCCGGTCACAATCATTTACCGTGCGGTATATTCAGGGCGTTCACACATGAAGGGAAGGAAGCGAGCAAACGAGAAAGAGCTGGTTTGGGACTATTGCCCAGAGTTCAGAAAACCGTCGACCGAAGAGGCCGAGGAAGGCCGAGGAGCATATCCATGGACACTGGACCAATCCCAATTGAAAAAACGTGAGAGATTGATGGGATTGTGGGCAGAAAAAGTAGAACATTGTGCACCCGACGATGTCAACAATCCCCGCTTCTTCACTAACCAGTGGTCCAGTTCTGAACGGTGGTGGGACGAGCTTCCTCTGCCAATCAACAGCGCCGCTTGGTTAGTCAACTATGTCGAAGAGGGGCAAACCTTTCCTGAATATGTTGACAAGTATCTAGGCGAGTACCGCTTCCGGCAGGGAACTACGATTTATTTACTTCCCATCGTTTCCTCCGACAGCCGAAACGAAATCGACCGTTACTCTTGGTCAGCCCACGCTCCAAGTCTGTCAGCACTGGCACAGTGGGTATCTGCCTTCTATGATCGCGAATGCGAAGTCATGCCAGCCGCATATGTGCGCCCAAATCCATCCGACGAGTCGGCGTTCACCTTCGATCACCCGACATACAAACTCACTCAGAAGTTGCGAGGGAGACAGAGTGAAATCGTTGAAGAAGAAGCATTCAATGGTGTCGCTGGCAAAGACAGTCCCCGCTATCAAATACGGGTGCAAGATCTCCTGCGAGTCCTTGAGAACATCAAGACACGTTGCCCTGACTCAGCCGTGCGAGAAAAGGAAATTGCGATTGTGGGCGTGACGATGATCGACCTCTTTTCACACGCCTCCGACTTGTTTGTGGCTGGATTTGCTGGACGGGGAGTGTCTATGCTATCCCTACGACGATATCATCCACGCATGGTGATGAGCGACTCTCATTGGGACGACTACGCCTTCTACGCCAACCAACGCGCCGACAACAAAACATACCTAACCAACGACGACAGCGGCGACGACGAAGCAAACAAAGCCAAACGACGAAAGAAATCAACCAAACAGAAATCCGAATGCGCCAATGACCTGTTGCTGTCGCCGCCGCAGCTTACAAGGGATGAACGAGCGGAGTATTTCCGTCGTGCCGGTCGACTCATCAACCATGAGCTAGGCCACAACTACGGACTGGAGCACTGTATTCACCACCATTGCTTCATGAACGGTTCGGGAAATCTTGAGGAAGACTTTGTCACACCAGCAATCGAATGCGGAATATGTCTACGAAAGTTGCAGTTTCGTTTGGGATTCGGAGTGGTTCGGAGGTATGAAGCGCTGTTACGTGTGTATCAAGCGAACGGTATGAACCAGGAGGCCTCTTGGACTCGAAGGAGACTCGATGGGCTGACTGGTAGTAATCAAAGTAGTCATATAGAGAGACAAATCGGCTTGAAGCTGGTTTCGACGCGTGAAGTGATCGAGCTGCTGGACGATTGACACGGCCAGTACTTCCTATTCTGTTCCCTTAGCATACATAGACTCTTCCCCAATCATAATTCCAGTGGAATCCTAGTTATTTCCCTTTACTCTCATTGGTTTCATTGTTAGTTTACCGGTACGCGCAGTGGAGTAGGGTGCCTGCGGACGTTACATTTTTACTGCCAAACAATACGCGGTCCCTGCTGACGGGCCACATGGAAGCGCCACCCCACCGAGCCATCTGCAATTGCGGAGAACTTCTCAGCTTTCTAACATTTTCGGTCAAAAATGTGTTTGCGGCACTCTGTCTTCCATCATCACCCACGATGACACTCGCAAGGCCCCGCTGGACATCGGTGTGAAGGTCGCTCGACGCAACCCGCACCTATCTGCTCGCATGCGCACACCATCACCAGATTCACCGCTAGGAAGTTGATTCACTACATCGAACCGTGCAGCCAGGCGCTGGATCATCAAGAACGATCATCAAGAACGGCTGGATGCGCTTCCGAAGGGCGAACCGCTACAGTTACAGTGCCGACAGTTCCGCTCGGATTATTCCGAAGCCGGCAGAGACATCTTTTAGGATTTTGGCATTTTCCGACAGTGCAAAGGCCACTGTGGGTCGTTCATGGCCCATCGTTCTTCAATCTTTGCCGCGTCGCTTCTGTAAATCTCTCTATCCGAAGTGTACACCCCGAGCAGAGATGTCTTCGCTGTTTCGAGCCCTTTCGGACACGCAATACCAATACCCAAGACCCCGAACAGGTGCGATTCATGACGTCATATTAAAACTTAGATACATTGAATCGGTGAGCAATTCCACAGGCTACGAAGCGAGGTAGATCGCGCATCGGCCACCGTCGATAGATATATATACATTTAGAAGAAAGGGTTCAGGAGCTCCAACAGATTGGGCGAGGGCTCAGTATAATATATGGAATAGAGCAAAAAGCCAGGCACCAATGAGTATCTGAGAATCACACGAGTTCCATTAATCGAGCACCGCCAAACTCTTCGAGAAGGGTTCGACTTACCTCACAGTTGGAAGAACAAGCCCACTGAGCTGGATGCTATACTTTCGAATAGCCTTGCTCCAGCCAGTTCTTCTCGCTTTTCTGGCGACAGTTCCCTTGGTGGCTTCAGATTCCGGCATTGTCCTGTTCGAGAAGGAGAAATACAAAGACGACGAGGGTCAATTGTTGGGCCAAAACGGAACACTGAAGACAGCTTTCTTCGCGGTCGTACCTTCTACCAAATTGGTCACTTCCTTGGTTAGGTCAGTTATTGTGGTATGCCTCGATGCATGCAATGGCCGTCCTTTCCGATCATCAGAGGGCTTCCTTTCCTCGGCTTCTTCTCTCGTTGCGAAGTTCTATTCGGCGACGAGGCAGCGGCGGCACCGACAGCGACTGGTGCGCTACAGAGTGAACATGTGTACTTATTGCTCTGAACAACTATACTCTATCAATCAACATATGTAGAAGAAGGTTTGTACGAGAGCAGCGAACCGCCGAACCGCCGCCGTGCCGCCGTTGTCGTTTTGAGCGTCGCCGGCGCTGTGCGGGGCGAGCCACTTCAAAGTTTCGGGTACGTCAATTGCTCCTTGTCGCTGTAATTCACATCCTGTGTAGGCACTAAACTCTTGTGCCGAACTCAATTGTGCTTGACTCCCCCCGCAGCATCGATTCGCT
>SMOI01000815.1:0-10442 GCA_008000375.1 Poteriospumella lacustris | reverse complement strand
GCCGCCGGACGCTCAAATCCTTCGTTGAAACCTTTCAAGATGTCCAAGGCCGCGTAGGAATACACCAAGGAAGGGTGGTATACACCACGTTCCTTGATTCGTTGCCAGCACGTCTGCACAGGATCTTCGTCGTCAAAGACCACCCAATAGACACGACTGAAGAACTTGTAGACGTCACCGCGCATTTCGTCGTTGACATTGCTCTTATCCACCACAAGAATATCCAGTTTCTGCTGCGAGAAGGTCTTCAAGGCATTCACAAACTTCTTTCTGCTCTTGTGCAGTTCGTCCTGATTCGCATAGCCGACTTTGTACTGTTTGTTGTTCACCACCACGTTCCGCAGATATGACTTCCCACTGCCAGGAATGCCACACAAGCCCAAGACTAACGTATTGGCATTCTTGGCGCTATCGACTCCATTGACAATGGCCACAGGATCGTCGGCGACGTATCCAGAGGATTCAAAATCAGAAAAGAGCTTGCCAAACGCTTCCTGGACGTCGTCACTGGTGTAGTCGGGCCGCGTTTGCAACAGCCACGCGTAAAACTGCAGAAGATTGGAAAGACACGCTTCCGGAATCTGCACATGCAAGGCGTCCATACGCTTTGTCCACGCCGCATGGTTGGCTCTGCGTTTGATCAACTCACGGGAAGCCCGCTTCACCACGTACAGAGGATGCTTGACCTTGTACAAGGTGAAGACTGCATCAGCACCGCGGGCATAAACCACCGCCCCTTCGGAATCTCTTTCCCACGCTTGATATTTTGCCTTCAAAGCTTCGAATTCCTCCTTTGTAGAGGCAATGTCATACTCCACGTGAGGGAATCCATGCTGATCGCAGATGTCGTATGTGTCGACGGGTGAGACGACATCCCTTCCTCGTACGAAACACGTCGCTACACACTGCTTCGAAGAATATCGAACGATGTGATTGTCAAAGCAAGCTTCGACAATCAGTGTAAGATCATTCGCCAGCATGTGAGACAACAACGGCGACTGAAACAAGCCTTGATCTTGCAGCAATCGAGCGATCTTAATGGCCACCGAAAGTCTCTCTTCGCCCTTTGATTCATAAAACGCTAAATCTTCTGCAGCTCTTGATGCTGAAACGACCAAGTGCACATTTTTGGATCCAATGACGACATGGTCAGCATCGATCATCGCAATATGGCCACATTCACCATTCGCCTTTTCGGTGAAGATCCATTGATTGGCAGCTTCAATTTCAGGGCTTTCATTGCCAAACTTGGGAAGCCCAAAGACCCACTTCTTGGAAGAAGGCGTGGTGACTTCACAAGTCCCACGATGAAGCAAAGTGTTGTATCCGTAGCGTTCATAGAAGCGATCGTCGTGCCCGATCACACTGTAATCCTTAACTTCCACCTCCGTACTATCGCACAACGTATACGATCGGACAATTTCCTTAATCTCCTTTGCCCTCAAATGATTTGCAAGATAACTCGCAAGTTCCGTAGTCTCTGGTCCCGTGAAAGCGCTCATTGTTCTGCGAAGTAAGTGAAATCGAGAGCGGCTGGGGATAGACTTACTGATGTACGAAGTGGTCAACCGACAGATACCCAATAGTATCATCAGTAAACCAGGCTTCATTTGTAACAGCACCCTCTCCTTGAGTGACAATCTAATGAATCTTTGCCATTTGGCGAGGCGTCCTTCCCAGCTCTGTGGTGGACCGCCGAGAGAACAGCGGCCCAAAAGTTGGGAACTTTTGAGTGGCGCATCAACGGAAAGCGTTTCTCCGTTCACAGCAACCCGGACACGGCCATTTTGGCGACAAGTGGAAAACGCGTTTTTGGGTCACTTAGGACGGTTGACCTGTGGCAGGAGCGCGTTTCTGACCGAGCTTCAGCGGACGCACCCACTTTCAATGCAAAAGCATCATCACGATAACGACCATTTCGAGAAGCTCAAGAATTCTTTTCAAGATATCAAAGAAATCACTTCCAAATCTCCACCCCTACCCATCTACCCTTATTTCTTTCCAGCAGCTTGCTTGACCGGTGTTACGATACAAAATGTCCCACAATTTCGTTCTCCAGGTCCAAGAACAAAGACGTCCGGATGTTGTTCATGAACTTAAGGTTCACTTGTTCAACACAATAATGGACGTTAAGCGAATGCTAGAAACCATTGTGAACTTCCCAGCAGACAGACTACGTATTCTTTTGGCCTCTACGATGCAAGTTTTGAAGAACGCTCAGACCCTCAGTGATCTTCCGTTGACCGTTGGCGAACCAGCTTTGCTGGTTTCCTATGGCTTTGGAATCAGTGGGGGCTACCACATTGAAGCAGCGAAAGGCATTTCTTGCTCCGCCGATTCTAAGGAACTTATCCGTCAAGTCCAACAGGGCTTGAACAAATTCGCTCCTGGAAAAACGGATGCACTTGATTGCACTGGCGGTGTTTACTTCATGAAGTCCGCTTCAGGAGGAATCGTTGGTGTTTTCAAGCCTCAAGATGAGGAGCAAGGAATGGTGAACAATCCTAAAGGCCACGCCGGAAATGGAACTCATGGACTCCGTCCTCATTTCAAGCCCGGTGAGGGCTACTTGAGAGAGTACGCCGCGTATTTGTTGGATCACGAAAACTTCTGCAAAGTTCCTGCTACTACCATTGCGTCTTGCGAGCACCCTACTTTCTCCTATGCCTCCTGCAAAGAAAGTGGTACGTACCCAAAGGTTGGATCGCTTCAGCGCTACATCCGGTCGAACGACACTTTCGAGGACATCAGCCCCTCTATGCTGAGCGCCTTCGAGGTTCAAAAGATTGCCTTGTTGGATATGCGTTTGCTCAACTGCGATCGCAATTCTGCGAATATTCTTGCTGTTCGAAAGGAGCTCCCTCATCCTTCTGAGCGTAGAAACAGCCGTGGTGAGAGCTTATCCAGCGTTGGCGAACTCAATGATGTGGAGCTCGACGTTCTGGATTTCATCGCTGGCTCTTCTCACTTCAAGGAAAGCAGCCGTCCGTTGGATACCTATGAGTTGATCCCCATTGACCACGGTTACAGCCTTCCAACTCGCTTGCAGATCGATGAGCTTGACTGGGCTTGGTTCTACTCTTCTCAAGTTGCACAGCCCGTCGATCCTAGAATCAAGTCTTACTTGAATCGTTTGAACTTCGACGAGCTGATCGCAAAGGTGACGGCGGAAGTTGCTCTCAGTGAGGACACTATCTTTTTGCTGAGAGCAGTCCATGAGTTGTTGGTGCGAGGAGTGAACGAGGGAATGACCTTGTACGACATCGCTTGCTTGATTGCGCGTGTTGAGGAAGGTGTTCCTTCACCTCTGGAAAAGGCGATTGCCCGTGCAGAAGAGAGTGCCTATTCTACCATCGAAATTCGCGAAGGCCACCGTTTCAACAAGGTGATGGCGATTTCGGAGAACAATTCCCCTGTTCGCAGAGGAAAGTCTCCGAACACCACCACTCTTGCGTCTACTCCTCCTCGTTTGTCTGAACTTCTTCAAATGAAGCGTATGGTGAAATCGGAACTGTTCCAGGATGCGAGCACGGATGATGGCGAAACTCGCCCATCGATGTTCAATTCTGATGATTTCGCGAAGGCTTCAGCGAAGCCAGACGACGACTACTTTGTGAAGGACTTGGATGGTGCACACTCCCCAGTGCCAACGGCGAAAACGTCGGTCCTCTTCTCGCCATCTTTTGCTTTGCAAGGAGAAGAATTGCGAACGATGAAGACTTTGGATTCGTCTGGATTGACCCTTTTCTTCACTTCTCAGAAGAACAACCAAGGAGCGCCAAAGACTGTCGATACTTCGGCTCCTGCCCAAGCCAGCAGTGAGCCATCGCCTGTTGGTAAAGGTGGGGAGCACTTCGGTGATTACTACGAAGGACTTTCTACCGCGGAAGCGTCTTCATATGAATCTGTGGGTCATTCTCCCCGAGGATACCTTGACACTTCATATCATATGGCCAGCCGTGTTCCCACCTTCGGTTCTCCCACGTTCTTTCAGCAAACTGTTGGAGCTCAGCAGGTGAATGCCAAATTTCCGTCGATGATGGTGCCGAAGCGCGACACGGATGATCAAGATAACTCTCTTGGTCGCAACAGTTCGTTTGAGGCCTTCGAGGTGCGTACGTTCCAGCCATTGGTGTTCGAGAAGCCGTCCACGACGAGAGCGTCGTCTAACACGGTCGAAGAGGGCTACGATAGCTCTCGTGCTAGTAGCATGGCCTCGACTCCTTCCGAGCATATGTTCGAGCAGTTGCGTCTGAATGACAAGTTCGCGAAGCAACAGAAGTTGCAGCCGTCTGCACTCAGCACGGACAGCCTGCAGTCACTTCCTATGGCTCGTGTTTCGTCCTTCAACGCGCTGGAGAGTCCGCCTTTGTATGTCACTGCTGGTGCCGATAAAATGCCACATCGCATGATTCGTCAGTTGCGTCGTGAGAAGCGCAAGCATCTGGGTAAATCCGCCGATTTTCCCGCTCTGCGTTTGCAGTTCGTGGAGCACTACTTGAAGAAGATGTTGTCTTCGGCGCGTTCTCGTTCTGGTAGTCTCTAAGGATGTCTCCATTCTTTTCTACAATGTCTGCCCCGGATATGCCTTCGCTATGGTAAGTGAGGTGTGTTCATTCTCATTTTCTCCTTTCTCTATCTCTGCTAAGAGTGGAAGGTTCAACTCCCTCTTGTCTCGCCCAGTCGTGGGACCGACTGGGTGGGTCAGAATAATCGCGCATGGAGCGTCGATTTCTCTGTGTGTTTCTCTGTGTGTTTCTCTCTCTGCCTATGTCTATCTCTGTTTTCGTTCTATCGCGTGTGATGGGATGTTGTCTCCGAAAGATGACTTCTTCCCGCCGTGTCTGGTTGTGGAGTGATGGGCATTCCACTGTACATAAAGAGAATCGGAAAGTTCGTGGTGGTGGATCGGACTCTCACGATTCCAGATGTGAATATAGCGTTGCTACCCAATTTTCTTTCACCTGTCTGTTGGGGCAATTGTACATAAAGTTCCCTTTTCATCCTCCAAACAAATACTTAAAAATCGAATACCAAAAAAAAAGTGTCCAACATTGCTGACCCGTGAACTGCGGTTGCATAACTCTTCTCTTCTCTTCTTCTTTGGACTCACTTCTGTACATATTATGGTGCTGCACTGCATGTCTGAAACGTGTTGTCGTTGTGCTTGTCGTCAACCACATGTTACGCAGCTGTTTCTTCCTCTGTTGTTGCTTGCCTCTTCTTTCTCCAAAGAAACTGTTTTCTGTTCTATGCTCGTTCTCGATGTCGTCTTGGGATGTTTGCTCAGTTCCTCTCGGCTTCATCTCTGTTTTCTGCATTTCCCTCTCCCCTTCTCTACACGCTTCTGTTGTCACATTTCATGTATTGAGAGCACCCCTTCGCACTTATTGGCACCAGTATTGCCAAGTGGCTGTTTCTCCCCCTGGGGTGCTTTGACGCGGGTGACTGGTTTCACCACACGCGACTCTCTTCGACGCGCATCATTCGTCGTGTTCCGCGATGGGTGTCTGCAAATCGACTCCCTCCCATGTCCTGTTTCATCAATAAACAAACACTTCTATTTCTCCTCTCTATGCTTCCCCCCACTTCGTTGACCTTCTCCGTCGACAGTCGCTCGAACAGAAAGGACACACGTGAGTCCATCGGACCTGTTCGTGTTCCTTCCAGCTTCGTTGTACTGTTGGGTGATAGCATCGTCGTGGTGGGACTTTCTTTTTTTGCTTGTTTCTCCGCGGGAGGGTGTAGCCCTTTGGGTTTCATTTGTCCCGTTTCGTCTGAATGCAGCGCCGTGAAGTTGCTCGAACGTCACGTGTCATTGCGTCAGTATGGTTTGTCTCGGCGTTTCTTCGTTTTTGGCTCGGCGATGGTTGTGTGTGTGGGAAATTGATTGTCACAAGTATATTCAACTCAAAGCTATTTATTCGTGAGGGGAGAGGAGTGTGTTGGAAATCTCTGCCAGACCCTTCGTCGACTTGGTGATGCTTCATGGCGGGCGATGCCGCTGCCACTGATGCACGGTTACTGATTATCCTGTAAAAATAACGTACTCTTTAACTTCTTTTGGGACACCAATGCGTGTTGTTGTTGGGAAAGAGATCCAGGAGAGTAACGTTCGATACCAATCCTAGGTTTGAATAGCAATGCAGTAGTATCAGCAGACAGAGGGGACGCACAGGCCGCTAAACGATGTGGGGGCTCTTTCTTCGTCGTTTTTGACGTATGTTGACGAAATCGGTCCTAGTTTAGAGGTGAAGTTGAAGTTGTGGGGGCCGCAGCAGCGCGACGAGACGACCACTTCGCCGTCGGAATGCCAAATGCCAATGGAATGGCCCATCGGTATGCTTGACACTGTCGTTCGCCAGTGAAAGAAAGCTTCACAAATCGATTTATGTGGGTGTGCGACGTGCCAACCAGACAGAAGTAAGTGTTTTCGAAGGACAACGAGCCAACCCACACCACCGCACGAATGGATCGAATGCTCCCGACGGGAATGGATTGGATCAAAACCCTTGATCCGTTGAAACAGGTAAACATTCACCGACTATTTCATGCATTTCCTCGATGAACAACATATTTATGTCTCACGGCCATTATATGCGCAGGGCGTCAAACAAGATGAAGTTGAAATTGCGATCCAAAAGCTCTCGTTTCTACGCGCATTGGGACCCAAGGCCATTACTGGAGACATTGCGAACTTAATGAGTCAGGTC
Source organism: Poteriospumella lacustris (assembly GCA_008000375.1). NCBI lineage: Eukaryota > Chrysophyceae > Chromulinales > Dinobryaceae > Poteriospumella > Poteriospumella lacustris. The sequence continues at coordinate 3,729 of SMOI01000815.1, read as the reverse complement.
ATCAATGCCTCTGGTGGCAATGTTCGTCGGACAGTTGTGCTGACGTTCCCGTTGTTGGTTGATAAGCTCTTGGAATTCGTGGATCACTGGGCAGTGAAAGTCAGCAACGCCATGGCCTCCTCCTCCTCCTCGCCCGTCAAAGAAGAATCTCACAGCAAACCGCAACAAACGGCGGGTTCGTTCCAAATTGTGCAATCCGAATGGCAAAACTACGATGATGTGGAGCGTGAGCGTATGATTCCAATTCTACAAACCGAATTGAAGAGTCTGCGTGAGTTGTACCAAGAACGGGTCGATGAAATCAACTCCTTTGAATCTCGTATGGCGGAATTGCAAACCTCAGCACAACGAGAAGCGGCCGCCTTACAGAAACGATTACATTCGGTTCAAGAAGAGTACGAAGGGTTTAAACAAGCAACGACCCGTCACCACGCCGAAGCATCCTCCACCGCCGCCGCCACTGCTGCTGCTGCTGCTGCCGCTGCCGCTGCGGCCGCCGCGATCTCGGAACCCTCCGAAGAATCCACTGAATTGATGGAACAACGTGAATTGGTGCAGCAGTTGCAACAAGACATTCAAGGGTTGCATGCCGAGTTGAAACATCTGCTGCGCGAAAAGGATTTGCTGGTGCAATCCGCGACACAACTCGAAGAGGAGCTGCACAGCACCATCATGGCCAAAGAAAAACTCAGTCAACAAGCCGCCGACTACAAACGACAAGCGGATCAAATCCCTCAATTGGAAACCATGTTGACCATGACCAATCAACAGAAATTACAAATGGAAAACCAATGTCGCAAGACCGAAACGGCGTTGAAGAACCAAGAGAAAATCGTCGAAACGTTGGCGAAGAACCTGCAGAAGAAAGACAAGGAGGTACAACGCCTCGTCCAACAACTCGACACCGTGCAACAACAGTTACGGAAGACGGAAGAGTCGTTGAATACGTTGTCCAATGAACATGTGGCGTTGGAAGCGAATGTACAGGCCATGACGCGGTCGCTGGAAGAGCTCCGCGACTGCAAAGAGGCGTTGACGCGCGCGCAAGACGAGTTACACAAGAAGAACTTCCATTTGGAAACGGAATTGGTCAAGTCGCGTGTGGACAATCAGAATCTACAAGACGATTTGGGCTCGATGACGAACCAAAAGGACATGTTGCTGATGGCGCTCGAGACGTCGCAGATGAAGCTGCGGGAGAAGATCGAAGAGTTGGAAGCCATCGACGCGCTCAAGAAACACCACAGCGTCACAGCCACCCCGGCGGCGATTCAACACATTCAACAGGGCATTGTCGGTGGCGTGGGCAACATCGTCGATTATTTCGAACAGCGCACGACGTCGTCGGTGTCGCCGGTGCCCGGTGCGACCGCGGGCAGTGGCGGGGCGGCCTCTGGCGGAGGCGCTGCTGGTGGTGGGGCCGGTGGTGGGACCGCTGCTGGTGGTGGCGCGGGGGGAAAACCAGCGTTCCCGTTGCTCAAACGATTGAGCACGGGCATCACGTCGCTGACGCAGGGCCAAACGACCACGATTCCCGCGCAGCAGCCGGTCGACGACTTCGGCGACCACGCCGCGCTGCACCAGCCGTATCCCGTCCACGCGTCGGGTGGTGCTGGTGCTGGCGGCGGCGGCGCGAAGTCGCATGCGCTGGCCGCCTCCATTCGATCCAAATACAGCAACAACAACGGCAGCGGCAGCAACAGCGGCGCCACCGCTGCGGACTACCCCGCCGCCTACGACCCCGCGGCGCACAGCTACGCGCCGGCCTTCGACGGTGGCGACGACGACGATCCCAGTTCGTACGCGCCGGTGCCGTCCACCCGCGACGTTGACAGTGACGATGAGACGTAGACGTGTGGCTCCCCGCCTCCGCTGCTGTGTGTCTCGTGTTGGTCGTTCCCGTTGGTCGGTTCGTTGGCTCTGTGCGACTCGGATCGCTGCTGCGTTGGCGCAGCGGCGCCATTCACCGTCGATGTCGCTCTGCTGTATGTAGTACTGTACGTGTATCCCCTTTGCTGCGTCACGTCTCCCTCCCTCTCTCTCCCCCTCTCTCTTTCGGTTCTTTTGGCTCTTTCTCGCGTGTTTCGCCTTTGGCCCTTCCGTTGCGTTGGTTGGTTGGTGCGCGCGACGGTGTCTGTGTCTTGTGTCTGTGTCTGTGTGTGTCACTCGCGTGGCGGTAGTATGTAGGTTCTCGTTCGTGGCCGTGCGTTTATTCGTTGTTGTGTAGCTAGCCACGGCCGTGTGTGTAGAGCGGTGTGGCGTGTGTAAGTGTCCAACGTGGGGTGTGTGGAGGGCGGGGGGCTACCCGCACGGCACTCACCGGGGCGGCTAACGATAATTGGTGGAAGATTTACGTTCAAACAGAGGGGCCAATTGCCAAGTGAACGACTTTGTATTAGGGGGCGATAGCCACAGGAGAGAGACGGGGGGTGCGGAGGGTTTGGTGGCCGGTGAACGGCTGGCGACGGCGGCCGGTCGGTCGGTCAGTGCTGCTGCTGCTGCAGGGCGCGTTGGTAGGCCTCGTCTTCGCGTCGCTTCTTCTCGGCCATGATCTTGGCCCACCATTCGTCTTTGGTGTCCAACATGGCTTGCATCGGGATCGGTTGGTGATGGTCGCGCTGGTGCTGCTTCTTCGCCGCCTTCGCCTTCGCCTTGGCCTGGTGCTTCGACGACGACGATGACGACGAGCGGTGCTTCCGTCGGCGGTCGTCACGAGCGTCGCCTACGGCGGCGTCATCGTCGTTGTCGTCGTCGTGGAGGTCGTCTTCGTCGAGGGGCGACAAGCGATAATCGATGACTTTGCCTGTCGCCGCGGAGGCTGTCGTCGTCTTCGCACGGTCGCGGTCACCGTTGCGATGGGAGGCAACTGCGTCGCCCTCGTCGCCGTTCTCATTGTCACGGGCGTGGCGCCGCGACGGCGATCCCACTGGGCGAGGCGGGTACTTCCAATCGTCGGCGATGACCTCGCGTGGCCGTCGCGGCTCTCGTCGCGGGGGCGGCGTCGGTTTCACATCGAATAACCCGTCGAGATCGTCGGCGTATCGCTGTTCCCGGCGACTGCCGTCGCCATAGGCGTCGCCATAGGCGTCACCGCCGTTGTCATCGTCGTCGAAGTAGCTACGACGCGGTTTGATCTGTGAGATATCGGGCCAATGGTACGACGGTGCGCGATCCACCGCAGGCTTCGAAGCCGCCGCGGCGGTGGGTTTCTTCGACGACGAGCCCGTGTGGCGCGCAAGCAACGCGTCCAACCGACCAGTGGCTTTGGCAGGTGACGATGCGGGTGATTTCGACGGTGATCGCCGCTCGTTCGACGGACGATACGCCCCCAACGACGCGTCCAGCGATTTCGTCGGTGACGACGGCGACGCGTGAAGCTGGCGCCGTCGGCGTTCGTCTTCGGGATACGATTCGCGATTCAAGTGCGTCAGACGGTCGCCTCGCGGCGCCAAATTGTTGATCACCGGCGGCGGCCCAGCCGGCGACGATGGTGATCCCGAGCGACGGTGCGCTGCGGAGGGTGCCGAAGGATTGCTGGCCGTGTGGCCCTTGCTGTAGTTGACGACGGCGACGCGGTTGAACAGATGGTTCGCGTGGGTCGCAGCGGGGATCCACGGTTTGGTCAGACGAGGCTTCGGTGCCTCGACCGTCGCTGCTGCGACGCTTTGGTAGGCGCGAGGCGCGTAGAGACTGGGTCGATTCCACTGCGGCTGCGGCCGGGGCCCCGCG